>JARACY010001533.1:0-56387 GCA_029255725.1 Scrobipalpa atriplicella
TAATATTTGCCTTTTACTTTGTATACTTAGTTATATATTTCTGTCGACTGGTAAACAAGCTGTGCCAATAAAAAAAGTTATGTATGTCATACATACATGATTCTATAGGTAATTTGGCACCCAATACAATGACTGTTCGATTCTATGAATTAATCTATTTGCTCCTTAGCTATATGCAAAGCCAGAGCCAAACATTATATCATTATATTTCGGTGCTGATAATTAGGTAACTGCCTCCGTGGTCTAGTGGTCAGAGCCATGGGCTCTCGATCCGGAGGTTCTGGTTTCGATTCCTAGGGGGAACACATAAGTTGATATTTGTTAGTTTATCACTTTGCGAGATTTTCTCCCGTTTGGTTAGGACAATGCAGGCTGAATTACCTGATTGTCTGGAAAGATTCCGTGATTCGAAGGGCACGTTCAGCCGTAGGTTCTGGTCGCAGTGTTAGATAGTGGTCGTTACACAAACCATGTCAGAGACCTATTAGCTGTGCTATCAGGCGGTTTACAAACTCTGACATCAGGGTTCATCGGGTCGATCGACTCGATACCCACACGACAAGAATAAGATTAAATTAACCCGATTTCTCTGTTGTTGCAGGCGATATGAGATCCGCGGCAGCACTCTTCGGCCGCCCACCATGTTGCGCCCGGAGTCGCCTCTCGCCGACCACCGGCTGCTGCCGCGCCGCCTGCTGCCGGCCAAGGCGCAGATCGCCCCCGCCGACAAACGAAAAAACAGACGCTCCTTAGAACTCAACGACAATGCCCCCTACGACTACCCCAAACTACTCATCTCCAAAACCACTGACTCATTAAACACTGAGTGTCCGCGCAAGCTCATTCACAAACAGGATTCAACTGACAGTCTCAAGAGAGCACTGCTAAACAAAGATGATAAAAAAGTCACCATTAAAGAGAAAACTCCGGTCTGCAAACAAGACTCGAACGACAGTCTCAAAAAGGCGTTCCTATGTCGCACAGAATCAAACGAAAGTGCGAAGCGGAGAGACTCGGATCCGAAATGGGTGAAGGAGGAAATCAAAAGAGGTAGTGATAAGAAGGGACTGTTAGAAACCGATATTGACGAATCGTGTAAGCGGATATACGAGAGGCGGACGGGATGTGCGAGGCCTACTTTGCCTCCTGTTGCGGAAAAACTTGGATCTCCTAAATCTCCTAGTGGGAGTCCTACAACGCCTGGAGTAGCGGCAATTGCTGAAGGAGTAGTGCGATGGGGCAGTGGTCTTCTATCTCCGAGAGAGGAACCTCGATTACGGCCCGCCAGAAGCTGGTACGGCTACGGAACTCTACCTACTGACAGTGAAAAGGTAAGTTCTATACTTAAAACTAAACTTAGACTTCGACCTTGACTCTTGTTAGCCGTCGTATCATAAAGTTTAGCCTGTCGGTGGACTGAGTGACGTAATAATGTCAACTTTGCCAGTTATAAATAATTCAAGTGAAACGTGTTTTGATGAAATTGGTTTTAAGAATATACCATTCTTCGTGAAGTCGTTTTCTAGCAATTTTATTTACAAAGCTTTGTTTTCTGCTTTTGTAACTAGTTATATTTCTGCCTCAATTTTTGGGATACTTCGGGTTGCGCAATCGTACAAATAAAATAATGTTGCTATTAAAACAGTTGATACACTTCGTTTGATACATACTGATGATAATGAACTGTTTATTTAAAATGCTTTACAAGTTGTGTATTGTGTATAAACACCCTGATAATGCTATAAGTTAGCGAAACCGGTAGGATTAAATAATATATCGTGAAACAAGTACAAGAGTTTCGCACTCTAAACTTACCCACGACGACGCGACGCCGCGGAAGGCCCTCCGGCACTTAGTTGACGACGACGGTTCAGAAAGACCTGAAAGAGTCCGACATAGACGCCGAAACAGCAAAAGATAGAGATAAATGGAAGAGGCAGACAAGGAGAGATAATGGGATAATGGCTTAGGAGAAGAAGAAACAAGTACAAGAGTTTTAATAACAACATTATAAATATGGAGTTTCACCAAGTTCCGACAATCGCAAGTATAAAGTACAAATAAAAGCCTTCTGGTAATTTTAAGGCAGGTTTAATTTCCTGCTTAGGACCTGTTACACTTGCCTGACCCGATAAAAACAACCAAAAGATTTTGTTATTATTGCACTCATTAGTATTCTAAGGTCTTGCAATGTATTTTTGGATGATGATATCATCAGAATTTATTTTTGAAAAAAAATAAAAAAAATTGGTTTCCTCGTTTTGATTCGGGTATACCACGGCTACCTAATTGGGTAATCCAAAAATAACCTAAGCAACATCTTGTGTCTTGACTTTCCTTATCGGTATTAATTATAGATTATTTCTGAACAACCTGAACAGCATCTTCCGTCACTTTTTCCGTGTTGGAAATTACTGCTGTAGGAAATAACCGGTATATTATTCCCACTTGGGTTTTACTGATTTTAAATAACTGAGATTAATATTGTTCTGAGATTATTAACCTTTTGCCGTTGGGTTTCACTTTATCGTTAGGTACTATTATGAGATTTAATAGGGAAAATATTGCCTTTTAAATAACTGCACTAAAGAAGATATGTTTTAAGTCTGTCGCAACATCGCCCTTGGATGACTCCCTATTACTGTCCTTCACCCTACACTACATGATGCCTTTATTTGTGGCACGTGTTTCAATTACATGTCTATCAAATAGACAAATAGACTCTATTTTATACAGCCAGCATGTGTTTTCAGTATTAATTATCATTAGTTTCCTATAGCACAGAATAATAAATAGTATCTAACAACGATACAGAAATTTCACTCCCCTATACAACGCCCGCTCAAATAGCGATACACACGCACACAAGGTGAAGTAAACGTATTAGGGTTGGCTAGCGCGCGACACAATTCGGAGCGAGGCAACGAGAGATTTGTAAGTTCACCGAGACGATTGACAACCCGACCGCTTTAGGCCGCCCAAACGGGCGGCCTAAGACGGAAACTGGTTTCATACCTACTATGGAGTGAAACAGGCCTATAGGCAATTTTCTAAAACTCTATAATTTTCTTTTCAAGGCGATGTTGGAAACGATTTCGCCTTTTAAATGCTAGACGGGCAAAAACAATACGATGTTTTTCCAACATATTTGATATTCAACAGTCGTGTCCAGATTTGGTATTCATGTCGTATTCAGACATTCAGTGCTTCGTCGTTTCCAATTGTTTGCACATGTTTTCCGATTTGTGGTATATTATTGAATGTAGATTTTAAATTTTCGCAATTTTATCCTTTATTTCCTCTTGAAAGCAAGTTTATCTGACTATACTTAGTTGAATCCCTGTCAGCCACTTTCATAACTTGCTGGTTCATAAAAATCACGTACCTAAACGTGTACGTAAAAAAAAACCTATCAAAAATAGTAGTCCCTCTCTTTGTCACTTAGCTGATAATTCTTCAAGTTATTGTGATGTCTCCGTACCCATGGTGTAGGCATGGATTCTACAATTTAGTAAAATGATAGAAAACAAAAAGAGAACCAAGAACTACCAAGCGAAAGCTATATCTATGAGAAAGCTACTATCCCTCGATCACAATATACTTCCGCAAACTGACGTCTGATTCCATAAATTTCCTCATATCTCTGTTTGGCTACATGATCCACATTCCACTGAAAGTATCTTACAAAGTTTACATGCCAACAAAGACTTGGCAACGAGTGTTTATTGGTTCATTTACTCGCCTGATTACTGCCTCAATACGATGGATGGTTCTCGACGCATCACTTAACATTTGATAGCACCTTGTTGCATAACCTCGTTCAGTGTTTGTTCAGATGCTTGAAAAAGAGATTCTGAACGACTTCTAGGTATTTTTCGTATTTGCGTTTTATCGATTTTGTGTTGTCTTTTCCGAAAGATGGCGTTGGTAAATCTGTTTACTTCCATTTGAAAACAAATGGTTCTCCATTATAAACTCCGTTTTAATTTAAACGCATGTATTATGGAAGAAACTAGGCCTCATAAAAATGTGTCTTTAAAAGACAAATATCTAACACAAACATATTTCCATAAAAAATCACGTAGCAAAAACTTCTCTAACAATATAAGCGCCAACTATTGACCTTTTTGACGTCACCAAGATCTCGTTCGGTATTTAAAGACCGAGCCGAGGGAACTGAACGGACCAGTTTGACAGCTGTGCCTTCTGCAAGCCAGCGACAGCGTCCTTGCACATGTTTAGATCACGTTTCTGAGTTTGCTAGACTGAGAGCTAGCTGATTAAAATCCAAGTAATTTTATTACGGACTAGCTTTTTGCGCCGCAGTTTCAACCGCGACTTAATGAGTTCTACCATGGTACCTACTACCTAGATATTTTTTCCCCTGTAAAAAGTAAACTGAACGGACCAGTTTGACAGCTATGCCTTCTGCAAGCCAGCGACAGCGTCCTTGCACATGTTTAGATCACGTTTCTGAGTTTGCTAATTGAGAGCTAGCGGCTTAAAATTCAAGTCATTTTATTATGGACTAGCTTTTTGAGCTGCGGTTTCTCCAGCAGCTAAGTAAGTCTTCCCGTGGGAATCAGATATTTTCCCTCGGTAAAAAGTAGCCTATGTAACTCAGGGTGAACGTAGCTTTCCATTAGTGAAAGATTTTTATGATCGGTTCGGTAGTTTTTGAGTTTATTCGTTACAAACATTCATTATTAATCTCCTTTATAAAATTAGTAATGATAAAATTTTTAAGTGTGTTTTAGGAAAGTCTAGTAGTCTAGGACCATCGAAATGGAAGTCTGAAAATCGAAGGACGTTGCGGTAAAAGAAAATTACGTGGCTTTTACGCTGATAGCTCTCGGTCTATAATTTATTTAATCTGTGCTCGGTTGACAGATGACAAGTGCTAATTACATTTTATCGCTTGCAGATTAAACGCAATGAATGACTTATTTTATTTCCTTGTTTGGAAAATTGATAAGAAAACGTATTTCAGTTTTTTTTTCTAGGTTAAGCATATCTTTTTGCTACTGACTTCAACATTTTGATTAGTATTTCTTTTTTCTAATTAGCAAAAAATAAATATGGTCACGCGAGCGTTCACGTGTCCAAAATGTTCAGAAAATTGAGACATCATTGACATCATGGTAGTTTTTATTCCCCAGTTTTTATGAAATCCATTCACATTTTAATGAAGTCTGCCACCTCATACGCTGTGAGCGTTCTAGCTAGCCAATAGGATCTACTTCTTCATTTCTTGTGCAATGTAGTCCAATGAAATTAACAGTTCTAAGTAAACAGCCGTGAAGACGCAAAAAGATGCCGTTACATCGAAATCCGGCCACGCTCCGCTTCACGCATCTTACAATCAGGAACTCGACGCGGAATAAGGATGTGGTCAAGTCAATTCGAATTTCGAATGCAATTATTTTCTTTTTTCAATCAGGAAGCGCAGGGAACCGGCCAGTGTGATTTACTCGATTACACGACATTTAGCGTGGATTTCGCGTCGCGCGCGGTCGTGCGCGTTCGCTTCGAGTTCCAATAGTAGTCCGATCATCGCGAAATTCAAACTTCGAACGTCGTGTTGTTATCTTAGTGATGTTTACGTGTTATCGAGTGCAGTGTCGATAGTGGAGTGACCTAGGATTCGGTTATCTGACATTGATTGTATAATTATCGCGTATCGATGCCGAACGAGGTCCGCGCAAGGGTAATAAGGCCGGCATGTTTTTAACATACCGACATCATCATTACTGCAGTGAAGTTCTTCTTGGAAAGCTAAGACCGGTTTCTTGATCTAATAACCTATATATAGATATTTATATAGGTTTGTACCTATATGACAATGAAACATTTCTATAATTGTTGTTTATTGTTGTCGGTTTAGGTGCAATGCTGGCTTGTTTTCGATTTTATTTCATAAACATGAAGAAATAACCTAAACTAACACATTTGTCATTGTCAATTTGTGAAATTATTTTAATGTTGCCCAAATATCGATAAAATTACGATTTAACGTTTTCGATCGACAGGTACTGTTTAGGTATTTATCGAAACATGATAGGTAAATATTGTTATCTGTTTCTATCCGCCCACTTTTTGAATGAATCAATGAAAATATGTCTCTTACGGGAGACAGAACGTCAATATTAAATAAAAGTTATTTTCGCTACGTCCATCTTTTTAATTTCCATTTATGTCTAGTCTACATTTCCTCCCGGGCATACTGTAAAAACTAGTAATTTAGGCGATGGACTAATAAACAACCTGTAACTACAGCAATAAACAGAACTATCTGGAATAACCCTCAAAAATTGTCAGACGTGCATGGCGGAACGCCCTTTGTTTAGGTCGTTTACGCTCTGCCTACCCCATTAGGGATAAAGGTGTGATTATAATGTATGTATGTCTAGTTTAGTTGACCGCCCTTGCGCGTACGCATGGCAACTATTTGCGAAGGTCAATTTGTTTTTGTTAGAATAAAATAATTCAGTAGAATATTAAAATGTACGAAAGTCACTCAAAAGTACCTACTGCTTATTCAATACATTGAATTAAATTGGTACCGGGTTAGAATAACTTCATGTGGGTGTCGTAAAAGGCGACTAAGGGATAAATCCAGGGAATGGGCAGCAGCGTTGCCTGTGAATGGAAAACTTCTACTGCGCTCACCAACCCGCCTGCCAAGCGTGGTGAGTATGGCATATACCCTCCAATTTTGGGGAGGCCCATGTTCAGCAGTGGAATGTTGTGGCTGATGATGATTAAATTAAAGAAAGGTCAAGTGGAATAAGGTATTTCATAAATAATTGGGGGTTGATTTCCTCAACAAGTCTTATAATTATAAGTCGTATAGGTATACGTACACAAATTCTTTTATGTTGTTTGTATTATTGTTAAAGAACAAAAGAGCTGAAATATGCGAATCTGTAAGATGTTATTGTTTACCATTCTTAATATGCCGATAAAACAAGTTACTTTTGGCTTTTTTGTGGGTTTCGAGTCGATCGACCCAATGAACCCTGGTGTCCGAGTTTTTAAACCGCCAAAGACAATACGGAATATTTCCCCCCCCCCCCCCAAATCTGGGTTGACGATTACCAAACACAAAAAAAAAAACTAAGACTAAAATTCACATAAATTTAGTTTCACCGTGATAATGATAAACCAGTTCAGGTCCACGTGTAAGTTGTTTTTGTGTTAACTACTTAAGTAGAAGGTGTTATTTAAAGTCCGGGCTTTGACTTTTAAATTGGAGTCAAAGTACCAAAACTGGCCGTTTTTTTTGTTTTGTTAAGATTACCTTTACCTACTGTACTTCCTCCGTGGTATAGTGGTCCGAGCTATGGGCTCCGGGCTCCGGAGGTCCTGGGTTCGATTCCCAGGGGGGAACATAAAGTTGATAAATATTTGACAATTTATCACTTTGTGAGATTTTCCCTAGTTTGGTTAGGACAATCCAGGCTAAATCACTTGATTGTCTGAAAGAAAGAAGATTCCGTGCTTCGGAGGGCATAATGTTAATCGTCGGTCCCGATCGCTGTTATACATAGAGTTCGTTACACAAACCATGTCAGGGGCCTATTAGTTGTGCAATTAGGCGGTTTAAAACCTCGGACACCAGGGTTCATCGGGTTGATTGACTCGAAACCCACACGACAAGAGAGGAACGGCTTTATCCCTTGCATTGTATAATATGAGTGTTAATTTTTATTTCACCTACTCCAATATACCTTATGTATTGTTTTTACAGCTTGCAGCGTGGTTTCAATCATTTATAAACTAAACCTTGTGTTAAGTTTAAGTTAATTAATTTTAATTAATTATCGTCTAGAAGAGATGCTTCTAAAACAACAGTGGTTGAGATCAATTTCAAATTACTAGAATTCAAACTCAAATTGATTGTTTCTGAAATTGTTTACAGTTGAAGTTGTTTCTTGTTTAAGTTCAGCAATTTCGAGGGTAAATATAAATAGAGCAAATTAATTAATTGTTTCTATCAAGTAATTTAATAGATATTTCATTAGTTAGTACAACATTTTAAATAGAATGATCCCATTTCTATTGCGTAGGTTACGTATAACAATCTTTACCTTTCTTTTAAAATAGCATATCGTGTTCAATATAAGGTTATAAACCACTTCTTTCAGGTAGTGTCGTTCGTATAGTTATAGTAAATAATTATCATTATTATTTTGCCATTATCATTAGGCTTAGAATAATATATTCTTGTAACTAACAAGACGTATACTTATAAAGAAATCTCGTAAAATTAAATTCCATGCACGATGAAAGAACATAGAATGTACCAGTTGTCCATATTTTAAAAGTAAGTCAGTTTGTAATTTAGGCGGTAAGCTGGCTACTCGTCACTCCAACAGTATACAATACAATCCAATCTGTGATCCTTGATAGATTATATTTTGCACAATGTTATGTTAGGTATACAAAATGGTCTTGAAATTGTCTAATGTCAACAACCAACCAACCATAATTAGGTACTGTTGGTCACACTGGTGTAACATTTGGTGTGACCACGAGTCTGCACCCGATAATCTTCTAGAAAGCAAAATTTTTTTTATCTGTCTTTACCCTGTCTGCCTTCCTAGTACGAGATATAGGCGTGATTTTATGTATGTAGGTAAGTATAAAATACCAAATAGGAAGTATAAAAATAAATATAGGTAGTAATAGTAAAGTAAAAGTGGGAAGTACAAGCGACTTATCGTTAAGTTACGTACGTACTTACTTATATGACGAATGACATAACAGAATCACCTTCCGCTTCTTTATGGCTGCCTGGTACTTATAAACTAAACATTACGTCTAATACTAGATAAAAACTGTATGTTTGTTTGTTTGGCTTGGCTGTGTAGGCTTCCTACTCAAACTGCCCCGCCCGTAAGGAATAGAGGCTTGACTGTAAATTTGCAGCGTCTCTTCTATAATATATGGTATCGATAGTAAAGCACTGACCTGGGCAGGTCAGTGACCCCGCACTTGAGATGCCTGCTCCAGTGACCAATTTACGCGATCATCGAGTCAGACCAATGACTATTATTTTAGAGTGCTTTGGTTGCGACCTACTGTAGCCAAACTGAATCAATCAGCTGATCGTCAATTTTACTAGGCTTTCTACTCTGGCTGCTCCGCCTCTAAGTATACAGGCGTGACTGTAGGTTTTCAGCGTATTTTCTATATTATATGGTATCGATAGTGAAGCATTGACCCGGGCAGGTCGGTGACCCCGCACTTGAGATGCCTGCTCCAGTGACCAATTTACGCGATCATCGAGTTGCCAGATCAATGACTATCATTTTAGAGTGCTTTAGTTGCGACCTACTGTTGCTACACTGAATCAATCAGTTAATTTTCCATTTTACATAGGCTCTTACTCTGGCTACCCCGCCCCTAAATATACAGGCGTGACTGTAGGTTTTCAGCGTATTTTCTATAATATATGGTATCGATAGTAAAGCATTGACCCGGGCAGGTCAGTGACCCCGCACTTGAGATGCCTGCTCCAGTGAGCGATTTACGCGATCATCGGGTTGCCAAACCAACAATCAACTTGCTTTTTTTTCGAGTGCATTGGTCTGGAGTGGATAATAAACCTAAAAGGTTGCCAGTTCCAGATTTTAAATCTTCTTCAATCGATTAGGTTGTCGAGTCGTTGAACGAGCCGATAAACCCTGGTATCAGAGTTTTTAAACCGCCACATAATCCTCTGACTCTGTTTATCTGATCACTATCGAGAAATAGCGACAGAGACAGTACGGAGTCATCTGTCTTGTCAGACAATAGGTAAATCAGCCTGCATCGTCCTAACCAAAATTGGAAAAGTATTGTGATACTTAAGTTATAAATTAATACTATCAATTTGTTTCCCCCGTGGGAATAAAACTCACGTCCACCGGATCAAGAGCTCAAGGCTTAAACCACTAGACCTCAGAGGCAGGGCAGTCAAGTGGAATAATTACTTGCTATTTTTATTCTCTTGGCAACTCATTTAAATACCGACCTCAAGTTGCGTGTGTCATCTCAATTTAATCATTAACACTTTATCTTTGCATCTTTTACTTACATAACATATCCAGATGACTAACAAAACAATGAGTCAGAAAGGAAAACTAGTTTCATATTTATTAAATACTCGGCTACTTACTTGTAGATTTGACGGAGGTATAGACCTCTCAACGTTTCGACACTTTCGACCCTATACGAGGATCGTCATCAGGAGAACTAACTAGTTTCATTTTCTAGAGTAATTTCTGTCTCTTTCTTAAGTAAAATATTTGCCTACTGTCTGTCCCTCAGCTTTGTTTTTAATTAGATTTCTCGTAGCTTCACTTTTTCCAAAGAACGTGGGCGAAATATTAAGAAAGAGCTTGTAAAGTAGGTAAATGGTATTATATTTAGTGAGTGACCGAGCCGCAAAACAGGACACTGCTTATTATTTGCTCATACATACATAAAATTACGCCTTTATCCCTAATGGGGTAGGCAGAGCAAAACGACCTTAACAAAGGTCGTTCCGCCACGTCTGACAAATTTTGAGGATTATTACAGATGATAATGTATTGCTATAGTGACGGAGTGTCAGCCCATTGCCTATAATGCTCTCATTATTTGCTCATAATGTTTTCAATTATTCGACTCATGTTTTTTGGAACAAACGGTTTTTCATAAACATTACTTAGCTCTTTCAGGGATAAGTACCACACAAATGAAAACGAATAAACACACCTACAACTACACCCAATAATCTCCTTTTTCTTTCGCGAAAATTGACAGGTTGAACGAACCGATGAACCTTTGGGCCAGATTTCTTACACCGCTTCACAGACCTTTGAAGTTATAGGAAAACATAATAAAGCTCTTTATTAATCAAAGACATCGTACCTTTTTTGGGAAGGTAGTTGACCGCCCCTGCTTAAGGTGAAAGTTCCTATTCAGAGGACAAAAGGTCATTTTATCCAACTTATAAAATGGCGACGTGATTTAGGGAACTCATTATGGTACCGACTTAAACAGCCGGGAATGATTTAGGAAGGTGTTTTCTAGAATAAAATAAGATTTGCTTTTGTATTATCTACCAGCGTACTAAGTATTTAAGTTAAAAGTGATACCTACCTAAGGGAAATTACCTTACAATAAAGTTTGTAATCGTAAAATGATAGGCTTTGATTTTGTCTGTTTTTACAATTAGGTATATAGGAGCTGCTGAATATTTTTGTACCTAGTTATACAATGGTGGCCTTCACAATAAATAATTTATATTTTCACCTCGTCACCGCTAAACGTGCCATTTTTTTTTTTTCAACCTTGGTTGTTACATTTTAATTTATAGCAGATATGTTTCTAATTCGCGTGTTTATGTTTGCACTGTCTTCTTTCTCTTGGCTTCGTGTCAAGTTGAAGTTCATACGTTTGTTTATCTCGTCTCGTTCAAGGTCGATTTTCAATGTTTTTCAGCTATAATTATAAAAGAAAGATACTGGGTGTAAGGGAGACCGTACCGTAAAGTGATAGGGATCGCTCAATCAATGAAACTGACTAACTTTAACCAGGAAATTCTTTAAGAAAATGAAAAAATAATTACTTCCCCATACAAAATGACCACCGCGATCAGACGATTTCTACGTTAAAGCAAAAGAATTTCCTGGTGGAAGTTTTTCAGTTTCTTTGACAGAGCAACCCCTGTCAGTTTGCGGTACGCTGTCCCTTACACCCGGTAAATGAACAAGAGCTGTTTTTAGCTATTATTCAAACCACCTGACGTAATTATTCGTAGGTTGCTTCCCTTTACCTCTTAGACATGACGTGTTGCGATTATATTTTATATGCAGATATTTTTATTCCAAAAAATGGATTTCCCTAACATTCATCAAAATGTAAAACCTAGGTAAACCTAACCTTGAATCTTACAAGAACAAATTAGTCAAGGCAACACGGACAGAAATTTCGGTCCGGAGAAATTACTAGACTGGAGTAGTAACTTATAATTACGAGAATTCTCGTTCGGTAAACGTTAGATTAGTGTATACTACATTATTTTGATACTTTATACTAACACATAGTTCGTTGTGCAGTTCGTTTTGCAAAGTACACACTCTGTTATCGTACAAGAATCCTTTTGTTCTGCACAACAATACCAGATGAGTATTTAGTACCATTCATTATGTATGGTGTACAAAATTGAGAAAATTACTAGAATGTCTCGTAAACTTTACTAATCAAAACAGTTTAGAGTGCAATTTAATTGCAGTCTCATATACTATTTCTCTGGAATGTGATAAGCACTTTATAAAATAGTATTTGGTATAATTTATCTGTTTCTGAGTACAATTCTCTTGCTTTCGAAACTAATCGGATCTAGTACTGTTAACGTCATTACACTTAGTACAGATATGTACGAAGCTAAATAGTTTTGAATACTATTTGTATGTAATTATGTGTACAAACTAGCTATTCATTAGACGACACTTAAATATTTGGTCAATACTACTGAATTTAATATTCTATTTACTAAACGGTAAGTTGCAAAAACGAAAAGCTAGTAAAGCAAAGCCGCCAATCGCCCGCCGCGTCATTTCATTTGGATGACTGTTTCGTTCGCGCTCGGTTTGTGTTGTGGGCTTTGCTGCTCGCTGGCTGCGTGATTTTACTTGGTAAAGTCAGTTTTAACAACTTGTGCATTGGTTGAAGTGTAGAGACTAAGTGATTAGGTACCAAGTGAAGTGTTGAAAGCGGCGCCGGTACCATCCAAATCGGGAAAAATATCCGGCTACTGCGGATGGATTATTTCAACATACAAGTCGACGGCAACGTGGCCGCGGGTTCTCCAGTGTCCCCGGTGGCGGCTGATATCTTCATGGAGTGATTTTAGGATCGAGCTCTAAGGAATGCTTCGGAAATTCCGAAGGTGTTTAATCGGTACGTAGACGACACCTTGGCCGTCCTTCCACAGGACGAAATTACTACCTTCATGACCATCTTCATTCTATTCATGCACCCACTTTCATGATATACTTATTTATTATTTACTATAGAATTAGAGCAAAATAACTACCTCTGTGGTCTAGTCGTCTGAGCCAAGGGCTCCCGATCTGGAGGTCGTGGGTTCGATTCCCGGGGGGGGGGGGGGGGGGAAATATTCCGTATTGTCTTTGGCGGTTTAAAAACTCGGACACCAGGGTTCATTGGGTCGATCGACTCGAAACCCACAAAAGAAAAACAAGAGCAAAATAGTCAATAAGCTATCTTTTAATCATAAAAAAATCTAATGATACCATTAATCACACAGTCTTTTATAAACCAACTTACAGATAGGTAATTCCCATTATCATCCGAGTCAATTCTTGTATTATTAGCTGACGCTAGAACATCTTTGTTTCAGAGAGCACGCGAGATCTGTGACCCCCAATACCTGGACGATGAGATGTTAGAATGTGCGACAACCTTAAGCCACACCGTCAGCGTATTATGGAACTACTCAATAATGGAACTACTGCGAATGAAGAGTCAGCGCCGTCACAGAAACGGCTCCACACCGCTCACCGTTGAGCGCCAACCAGCTTTCTTGCCATACATGAAGGTAGTAACTGACAAGATAGCGGAATTCCGAAAAATGAAATAAAATAAATAATTTCTTTCCACAAAAATTGTTCCTACATGTTAAAAAATATATTTTAGTTGTGTTGTGTATTTTATGTGTATTATTGTTTCTGTTTATCTGTTGTAACTAGCCTTGACAGTGGGTAGGCTTAAAACCAGCACTATGCTGGGCCTAATCCTATATTCTATAATGTTTTACTTGTTTTGTGTCTATTTGTGTAGTATTGTTACGATATTTTAAATTTACCTACTGATCTGCTCTGTGTTACTGACGTTTTGTTTTGTATTGTTTTTGTTTTTAAATGTGTGTATTGTAATAGTATGTATGTGGAAATTAAATGTGTTTGTAGTTGAATTCTGAAAAACAAATAAATTCTTATAGGATGAGGAAAACATTCCCCATACAAATTGTCTAATTAAAGTTGTCATTTTGTATGGGGATGCTAATTATTTTTTCAGTTTCTACTAGAATTTTTTTATGAAAGTTGTTCAGAATCGTTGATTGTTGTTCAGTCTTTCAGTTTTCTTACACCTAGTATATTACTGTCATTTCATTGTATTAACCTAATTTTATTTAAGTAGAATAAATACTCCAATGTGATTTTCAATATAATTGTATTTCATTTAATTTTTTCCCAATATCACAAATATTAAAATAAGAATATTGTTAATATTTTGGTATTATGCGATCTTGTTTGTAAGTGTTATATTATTTAGTCAGTAGTTTTTACTGTATGATAATAAAATAAAATTTTCATTGTACAATCTGAGCCATCTACTTTCTAAACTTGTGATAACTCATTTTATTACACATAACTATTGGTAGGTACTATAAAGTGCCCAATGTTTATGTATTAATTAATGGACTACGACGATATATAAGGCAGTTTATAGTCTTATTGGATTATGTAATAAAATGAGATATCACAAGTTTAGAAAGTAGATGGCTCAGATTGTACAATGAAAATTTTATTTTATTATCATACAGTAAAAACTACTGACTGTAATGTGTAACACCAACAGGATCGCATAGTACAGGTTACTAAATATTTACTAAAACACATAGTAAAGGTAACTAGATCATTAATGGGCGCAACGTCATGGTTGCGTTATTAAAAACAATATTTTTGTCCTATTTACAATCCAGTATTATATTATTAACAATACTGCGAGTTGTGTATACGAGATAATAACGTTATTGAAATTATATAGTAAGTAATCACAACACTCAGTATGGTAGACTTCACCCTAAATACCTTATCAAATACTAAATTACTAGTTAATTAGTACAGTATCATGTTGTTCAGTATACTAGAAAATAGTTGGTATTACAACAATTCTTTTTCAAAATTAAAACAATTCTTTTTAATTATTCCTACTCAACGATTCTTGTTGTGTCGTTATCAATAAGAAATTCTAGTTCATAAAATGAGAATTCTCGTAAATGCAACCAGACATTTCTCTCCGTGCGATAGAAACGTGGAAATGATTACAGTAGATCTTGCATTTCTACCATTGGAGTTATACCAATGTACCTAAGGCAATTTGAGAGCAAGCGGCTGTATTTTTCTTTATTGCTTCTATTTCATGAAAAATATTTTCTAAAAAGTGTTTCTTGCAAACCATTCCAGGCCACGCGAACTCAGCTATCAACCCGATCGTGTACTGCCTGATGACGCGCAACTTCCGCCGGTCACTGCGCAAGCTACTCTGCCACGACCCCGGTAACTTGTACTCTAGTACTCATTTCCATGTAAGTTCACACTATTTGCCTCTTAACATTTAAAGGGCACGGGGGAAAACATGCAAAGTAACTTTTATTATTGAATTAGTAATTACAAATACAAAGGTAGAATTTTTGTGTTCGCACTTCTGGGTTTCGGTGTGAATAAAAATAAAATAAATAAATAAATAAAATCATTTATTTCCTTCTTAGACAAACAAAGACACATATCCAGAACCCGCCAAACTGCACAGCAGTTCAGCAATGGCAAAGGATCCAGTGAAATTACGGGCACATGAGACAATTCACCTTAGATCTCATGGTATGCAACGCACTCTGCTATTTCACTATGATCTAGTGGGTTAGAAATAGGTGTTAAATGCTACGATTTTGTTTACCATCAGGTGGGCCATATGCCTAGTAGCTGCTGTATGACATAAAGGATAACTACCTAAAATGTTAAAACACACTTTGAATAAACATGTACTGTTAGAGAGTCATGGAAAGTGATACCGTGCAAGAACAAGCAAAAAGTATTTAAAATAAATTTAATTTCTTTCAATTTATTTTTATTTTACATGGCATTGCACGTTTTTACCCTGTGCCTTTCATTTTATTTTTCGTTTCTTGTTTTGGCATTTGGTTTTGTGTTGGCTTGATTTTGCTTTGAGGGAAGTTGGTCTATTTAGTTTCTAATACTCTTCTCAGTTTGTAATCCTTTTGATAGCGACGCCACATTTCTTTGACAACAATTTTTTTTAGTTAACTTAGTTAGGTAAGAAAAATGTTATCAGTTGCAGCCTTATTTGGGTCGCAAAAGGTATCGATAATTAATAAGTATGTCAACAAATTACATACTAACAATGTTTAAAAAAGTAAACGAAAATATTATAAACTGTACGTACACATACCATTTCATAAAAGAAAAACCTTGAGAAGGTAATAGTACTGAAACTTTTAAACGAAGTGAGTTTATTAATAAAATATTTCATAGCTAAGAAACTTTTATTTAATTTGCGCCTTTTGGAATAAGTTGCAATATACATTATTTATTATACCCATTGAACAAGAAATACATTATAGTTTTTGTTTAAATATTTAAGGGGGCAAACGACCAGACGGCGTGCTTAATGGTAAGTTGAGTAGGTAATGCACACTGGTACAACCTTAACTTATACCTATATATAGGGTGTTAGGGAATTTTAGCTTTTTTTTCTATCACGTAGATACATAAATCACGCCTTTATCCTAAAGGGGTAGGCAGAGCGAAAAACGACCCGTCACATTTTTTTTATGAATAAGCAGTTGGACATAAGACTTTCCCAGCTGACAACGAAACTTCACAGGAAACGCAGTTTTCTATTTCGTGAATTTATCCCTTAGTCGTCCTTTCAATTTAAATTTCTAGCTTTTCAAGTTATTATGTTTGGGAGCACCATTAATTTTATATTTTGAAAGTTTTGACCTATGTTCTAAAGAGAAAATTGTTCAGTTTTCTGGTCTAAACAAGCCCTGAAAATTTCTATGGTGAATGAAAAATCTCGCTATAAAATTATCTTATTCAGACCAGGCAACACACGCGCAGAACCCACACTAACCTCCTTTCAATCCAACAGATGCAAGGTTTACGTCAAAAATCCAACACGTCTAGTATGAGGACCTGTACCACAGTTACATTCCGGAGCTCACAGAGGAGCAACCAGTTGAGGGGTCAGACTATACAATACGGGAGAGTCAATAGAGCTACCTCCTTCAGGGACAACGGGTGGAGAGACCGGCAGAATCAGAAGAATGCTCAGTTTCTGTAAAAAATAATATCTTAATACTGCAAAGTTGGTTAAGAAACTTATTCATCACCTTAAGGCTGCGGCTCCATTGACTCGGAGCTGGGTGGAGCGAAGCGGTGCATGATTGACCAATCAAATTGCTTAAAATCTGCGCTCCGTGTCAGTAGAAAGATTGTTATTGGTCAATTTGATGCAACGCTCTGCTTCATTCCGCCCAGCTCCGCGACAATGGAATCATAGTACAAAGAAAAAAAAACCGATTTCAAATCTAGTATAAATAACGTATTGATGACTTTGTAAACACAAATCGAGAACAGGTTTCTTGACCGACTGTAGTTATCTAGAGAATATTAGTAATAACATTTATAATAAATACAAAATAACGAAAATACAACGAAGAAATATGGTAACAATACTTACATGATAAAGAAAAGGAACAGTTAAGATTGGAGCTACTAAGTAATTTCCGATTTCACGTTTATAAAATCTACAGTAAACATAATCTTCATAGAATAATGCCTCATTATAAATTCTTGTATTATAATTAATAACAAATATTATTTACTATAATTATATGGGCAAACGTCAAATCAGTAATAAATATTTCAGTTGCTCTACCACTGTTCTACCATCGCATCGCTTTGCTTTTTGCGTAATAAAAAGTAATTTGTCAAATATTAAAAAGTAATTTGTCAAATATTGCTTCTACACTTATAATATTGTATCTAAAAAATTTGACATTCTTTATTTTCATCGACCTAATTTGTATATAACTAAAACTGTAGATTTACACTACACGTAATATAATTAATGTAAATATTAGTTTTAGATTAAACAGTTAAGAGAAATATTTTATAAGTTTCATCTAGTCATTCTTTCCTGCTAAGCTAAATATCAACAAACGATAGTTTTGAACATTGAGAAAAAGAAAAGTGATTTATGCTACTTAATTGCATAAGCAATAATGTGAGTAAGTAATAAATAAATTATGATACCACACAATTAGTACCAAGTAAAAACTAATAGTTACACTCGTCCAGCTATTTGCTTCAAAAGTTATTAAAAAATTGTAACTCCACAGGGTCCTGTATACAGTGCGACACAAGAAAGTAGAATTTAAAAAGGAGCAACATCGTCGTGTCGTCCCTTTCATAGCAACAAGTTTGAAAGGGACGACACGACGATGTTGCTACTTTTTAATTTCTACTCTTTTGTGTTTCACTATTCTGGCGTTTTATTAGGTGAAGCATTATATGGATGACTTTACACTAGTGGTTTTATGTACTTAACCTACTACGTAGTTTATTATAACTGCACCTAGTAATTACTAAGTTAAATTGTATTACAAACTTAAGTATAATATTGTAAATAAATTATTTTAAATTAACCCGATGTAAAAAGTAATAATAAAATATAAATGTATTTTAAATATTTAGTTTTTCTTGGTCAACTTCCTCCATTATGACGACATCTTGAAATGCCAATAATAGTACATTACTTTAGAAGCTAAAAATAAAGCAATGTATGGTCGAGTAAATTTAAATAAGCCTCGACTGCGTCTCGGCCTTCCAATGTAAACGAGACCATACATTGCTATTTTGGCTGAGATTTGTACAGTACTTTTCTCTTATTTGCGAAGAAACAATATCAATAAACTTAAAAATAAACATTAAACTTGCAATTCTTCCATAATATTGTAAAATTCAAAATTAGAATGGCGCCTATGACATGCGCACATTCCATTCATTCATTCTATTTTTTTTTATTTGCGCATTCAGCCTTTAAAAAATTTATAACGTGAACTTAAAAACACCTAATCCATACTAGTGTGTACTTTAAAGACCTCATGCAGAGGTCGTTAATGGTCATTAATGTCGTTTGGAGAAATTGCTGGCCGCTACGAACTTGAGGATCGAAAAGAGTGAATGTACTGCTTCTTTTTTTTAAATAATGAAGCTATTCCCTAGCAAATGGGAGAAAAATAAATTTGAGGTCTATCTAAAATATGAGTAACAACAAACCAAAAATTCAAGCGCAGATTTGAACCTGCAACCTTGGAATACCGTCCCAACGCTCTAACCAATTGAGTTACAGCGGCACACGTCCTGAGCAGTGAATATAAGGACTGGTTGAGGTCTATCTATCCCCATAATAATATCTTATCCAAACATACATGATACCTATACATAAGAATTTGCTGATGGGCTAAACCAAAATTTGTGTACGAGTTTTATAATAAGTCCTCAAGGAAATATAAATCATACCTGTGAAGATAATTAAGGACAGGTAATTATTCAAGTAGATTAGGAGGTATGCTGAATTCCTTCTGAAAATTATGCTGAAAACATAGAGAAGGCTGAAAACATGCCATAGGGCGCCCTCTCTATGTTTCGTCACGAACTAGGATACAGTGTTCCTTAGCAAGCATACTCTCGAATAAAGAACCCTCAGCTGAACCCAACAATTCGTGACAGATGTCTCCCTTGTCACCATAGTTCCATGTTTTTCAGAAAATGTAACTTTGTGGATGTACTTAGGCTAGACAGATGCGAAAAATATCTCAGAACTCATTAATTATTTTTATAACACATTTTCTCGTAAAGGGTCTCTTACTACACCAATTTCAATATTGTATTGTATCTTATTATTATTACGTACTTGAGCGTTATCGTAATGTAAAATGCACGAGTGTTGTAAAACACACGAGTTTTTTTTTTTATTTGGTAAAACGCACGGTTTATCGAACGGTACTTTTTTAAATCTTAGCAAAGAGTTTTTATGGCAGAAAAGTGGTCAACATTTTATAAATAAAATTAACTTTGGGAGATAAAGTATAATAAAATAGACATTTAATTCTTTGATTTAATTAATTTTTACAATAAATTACAACCATTTATCTGTAACAAAAAAAAAAAAAAATTAATTTAGTTTATTAGTAATACTGGCTGGTTTTTTGTGCTTTGCCTTAAAAAAAAAGCGCTGCGCGATATATACTAGGTAATCTGGGGTACGTTCAGAGCCGCTCGATCGATCGAAATTTAACCTGGTTAAAAATTATATTGCCCGTTCAGAGACACCTGGCAGACGAAATTTCGACTAGGTTAATTTTTATCCGGCCCGTTCAGAGGCGCACCGGAAGTGAAGTTTTATCTGACAGCAGCTAAGGTGCACGTTCAGTGCGTCCCACTAGTATAAGATTCGATCGATATAAATATCGAACTGGGTCGACTGAACGTACCCCTGTGGATGCGCGCGCATCGCTAATTTGTGAATGAGTAAAAATTATTCCTCTCTTTTTTTCTTTTCGCTGTATTGTTTTAATTTTTTAGCTATTTCCTCGCAAATATGTTATAAAACGTCGTACGACATACGTGCGGTTTGATAATTACAGCCTCTGCTTTCTTGTAGCCCTCGCCTACGGCTCGGGCTAGCAATATCGCCTCGGCTGTAACTATCAACGCACCGCACTTGTATCGTAATGTACTATTATTTTAAGTAATAATTTTTTATCAATAAAAACCACTTCTGGTTATATTTTAGCTATTATCTACAAATATATCCATCTAATATTATAAAGAGTAAAGATATTGTATGTTTGAATGCAGATTTGTAACAAAAGTACTCAAAAACTACTGAACCGATTTCAAAAAATCTTTCACCATTAGAAAGCTACGTTCACCTTAAGTAACACAGGCTGCTTTTTACCGCAGGAATGTATCCGATTTCTACGAAAAATCTCATTAAGCCGCAGGTGAAACTGCGGTGCAAAACGATACAAGGTTAGTACTAGCAATATTGTATGTATTTAAATAAAATTAGGAAGGTGTTTCATAAAATAAATTTAACATTTACTAATCTTTCACCGGGAAATGAAAAATCAAAACCCTGAATAAAAGCTAATAAGCTGTAGAGTGCAAAAAATATTCAACAAAATATTATACGATATTTTTATGTCACAAAGCCGGAGATGAAAAAGTATCTGGTTAAACTCCTTGTTTTTGAAAGCACAAAGGTTTTAAATCCCAGTCAAAGGACTCGTAAATCCAAGCAAATTAATTACAATTTTTCTCTGACTGTGAGCCATTTTTTTTTGTTTTCCCCACAAATTGTGGGTACGAAATTTCAGGAGATGAGAATGCTAAAATGTGAAAGTTTCTTACTATGGACGTACCTAATTATAGGTACCTACATCCTTAATGTCTATTTTTTTATCTTTTGTACAATTTGAAGCCATTTTGGCATCTTCTTCTTCTTACTACTTCTTTCTACTTTGTATTTTGTAAAAATTTCAATGCAATGTATATTGTTTAAGAAATAAATGAAATGAATTACTTAGCCTACATAATCCCACTGTTGGGCAAGGCCACAAAATGGCTTCACCGATAGTTATTAAATGAGCTGAAATTGCCCAGGTATTCCTATATAATTATGAACAGAGCTACATACAATATTCCACTAGCTATTCACATTCTACGGTGTTGCCCTTATACGAAAGTTTTTTCTTTGCAATTTGCAATTCGTTATCTAACTCGCATCCTTTTGGAAAGACAAATCGAATTACCATGTACATCGTTAGGGCTTTCTCAAAGGACAATATGGAACGTGTTTCTAGAGACTTTTAGATAAATAATTGATTGGATTATTACCTGTATGGCTGCGAAAGGTATCACCCCTCACGGCTGCAGCTAAGGCTTATTTGTCGTTGTGTGTGAGTACAGACACGCGCTCGTGTGTGCGCATTGTGCGCAACTAACAGAAGCATACCACCATACCGTATTGAAGTAAATAAATTATGTATAATGTACGTGTATTGTAAATAAATTATTATTTTCATTTCCATCGGTGCTCTTAAAAAAACTATTGTAGGAAATGTCATTAAATAATTGCAGCAGCAGTTATGATAGTATAATATTCTCGACGAGATCTTCAAGTAAGACCTTTCGTAGAAGATACTCATTTTGATCCACACTTAGTTTAATACCGGCACGTTTTCACAGAATCTCTCCAATTAATCCTTCTGCCTTTAGTTACTGAGCATTTTAAGTCTTCGGACTATAGGAGTTTTATTAGGAAAAACATCTTTTTAAGCGTAGACTATATAGTATAGTATATAACATATCTTTATTTTAGTCACAATAACAATTTTCGCTTGTATCTTAGCCATTTTCCTTAAGTTTGTATAACAAAGTTAGGGGAACTTAATATTATATCTCTCTTTTATACAAATAATAATAACTTCGTAGCATGTAAATTTATGTATTGTAATATTGAAAATTAGCAATTTGAGCATATTCCGAAAGCGATGCCATAAAGACGATTGACTTGAAGGAATTACATCAGCATAGTTTGGATCCCACAAAACCCTGCGTAGGAGGGCTAGAACTTGTCTAGACACTTAGGCCCGTATTTATAATCATCTCTCAAGAGTGACAGCGAGTTTGAGTTTGTATCAGAAATGTCATTTCAGTACAAAACGACCTATCAAATCCATACTTAATATTGCTCTCAATCTTAAGATCGCTTTATAAATACGAGCCTTAGTTTCATGTGTATAAGATCTGAGCATATTATCTATTAGGTATATCCGAGAATTTCAGTAGCGGGTTTGATAGTAAGTTTGTTATAAGGTTTATTTTATACATACATACATATAATCAAGCCTTTATCCCTAATGGGGTAGGCAGAGCGAAAACAACCTAAACATAGGTCGTTTCGCCACGTATGACAAGTTTTGAGTGTTATTCCATATGGATCTATATTGCTATGGGAACAGTCAGCCCATTATTTTATGGTATCTAAATAATACCTACATAAGTTTTACCACCTCTTTTAATCCAATTTGTGGTGCTACCTTTTACCTCTATTTATGGGGGTTCTCTGCACACGTCATAACATAATATTCGCTCGCTGAAACATTTTTACCTTTCTATGGCCTCGGCACAGAAAACTTACAATTTTTCTCAAGGGACCTGGAGAACGCGGATATTTTTAGCAGGTTATGGTTTATGTCAATATATTAAAATTTATATTAATTACTGTAAATAACTTAATAAAGGTTGGATTTTTGCATCAAAATATGACAAGAGTCTATTTTTTACCAATAAAAATACGAACAGCGTCGATTAATTGAATCTAAAGTAATGAATTCTTACTGGCTGGCGCTACAGAGAGATACGTCCTTGTGCATCTAGTATTATTGCATTTATTATAGGAGTGACTCTGGAGATAAGCTTTCTGCTGCCAATTTTCATTACGAAACTACTCCACAAATTAAAATTCCATCCATACCTACCACTTGGCTAACTGGCAGTCTACCACCGTACATTTCGAGATAAAATGCTTGCCATGTCCTCTGTGAAATCAGTCCGTACTTACCGGCACAGGTGTTTCCAGACCGGTAGTAACACATTGCAGACTAGAAAAGGCATTATCTCTGTGACTGCGTCCATGATCTAGTGGTCTGAGCCATGGGCTTTCGATCCGGAGATCGTGAGTCCAATTCACATGGGTGCGAATCACAAAGTTCATATTTGTAAATTTATTACTCTGTGAGATTTTTCCCAGTTTGATTAGGACATTGCAGGCTGAATCTTCTAATTGTCTGAAATGAAAAAGAATTCCATGCTTCGGAGGGCTGTCGATGCCGGTCGCTGTCTGTGATAGAGGCCTAAGTATTAGATTTTACTTAATAGGCGGATTAAAAACTTTGACACCAGGGTTCCTCGGGTCGTTCATTGACTCGAAACTCTATAAATAAGAAGATTGTAGTCAAGTGTACTTACTTAAACTTATCCCGTCTAGTTCTTTTGAATATTTAATTATTTCAACAGCTTTCTTGGAAACAAGAAATCTCAACTCTGTTAAATTAAACTCTAGCATGAGTTACGGATTGAAAGGGGCACGAGTAAACTTGCTTTTTGCCTTTACACTCCCTGCTCTTCGTTTATAGAAGTTAGCAACTGTATGTAACAACTGTGAAACAAAACAAACCATATTGAGAAAGATATTTTTTGCAGACATAATAAACATATTCAATTTTACTTAAGCACGTATAATATTAACGGGTTACTTTAGGCATAGACAAAATTTTGTCTATGCTTTAGGTAAGTTAAGTTCCGTGGGTCTTAAATGATTTCCTACTAAAATAAGCGTTGTATTGTACTTACTTACTTACTTCCATGCTGGACTGGGAGCGATAGAAAGACATAGAATGTGCCAGCTGCATCTCCTCCCGGGCATGCTGTAAAAGTCAGTTAAGGGGATTCGAGGGTTTCTGTATTGTAATTTAGGCGATGGGCTGACAACCTGTCACTATATAGCAATATTACCGATCAACAAAACTAAACTACTGTCACAAAGAAATTGATTTCAGGGTTTTTTTTTATTTTCCATACAAAATTGTCTGATAATTTTGTATAAGGAAGTCAAACATCATTTTCATTTTCTGAAAGAATTTTCTGGTAAAAGTGGTATCAGTTTTTAACAGAAAATTCTGCGGCCTCTTGCTTCCTCCAATTAACGAGGAATTTGTCCTCGATAAAATCGTCGCAGAATTTTTGAAATGATAAAGCCGAACACGTAGGTGGCACCTTTTTTAGAACAAAAGAGAAAAGATGTAACGCTCCTAAAATAAAAACACATGTGTCAGTCACGGGTAGAGCGATTTCCTTCAATTTATCAGTCAGACAAGCGGAAATCCCTTAAAGGTTCTTATGTGGAGCAAAAGGGTAGTATTCGTTTTGTATATCGACCTAATTTTGTCTTCATTCAGTTGGAAAAAGGGATCACGATATCTTTTTATGGGAACAATGGAGACACCTTTAGGTGCTTGCGAATCGGTAAGTATAGAAATTTTCTTTTTACCCTTTCGAATTATGTTTTAGTTTCTAGAAGTTTCGAATATGTATATTGGGTAGATGTATAAATTGGTACTAGTGTGTAATTTTAGATTCCTTACATGTGACATTCACCATCATATCTTCCACGTGAAGTCTAGATAAAAATGTACAAGTCCTTAACAAGAGGCAGGCGTTTGCCATGCTCACCATACTTGGAAGTCGATTTGGTGGAAAAAAGTGCACAATGCTCTTGTCATAGGGGACTATTCTTTGAAGATATTTTTTAATCAGCTTTGATATAGTATTTTTATCTCTCGACTGTCGCTTTGCCATACTTCTGTGTGTAAATGTAAATACACGTACATTGTCTTAGTGTGCGTGAGTTCGTATAAACCTGTAAGTGTAGTGACGCACACAAAGGTATGTCCGAGCGGCAGTTGTGAGATACAAGAACTAATAAGAGATAGAGTGATGTTATTCTAACACTGACACGTGTAAGTACTAAAAATAAAACAAAGTCATAAAAAACAAATCTGAAATTACAACACGTTTTTGCACAGCAACAATCTAACGGCTCTAATTTCACTAACTTTCAAGAACGAAATTCTATAATCTGAAATATTATCACTTTAATTTACTTTTGGCAAAAGTGATCAATTGATTACTAGGTACTCAATCAATCGTTGTAAATTTAGATTTATTAAGTTTTGTGATACCAAAAGTCTTAAAATATAATTTGAAGGAAATATAATAATGAACTTCGTCCACGTGCCAAAGCATTTTAAAGCTTAACTGGCTTTTACGTTTCTGTGCAGATAAATAGTTGGTATTTAGGTCTGTGTTTCTTTATCACCCCGAGCCTAACAAAAAAGACGCTGAAATAATTAAAAAAATGTTATTAGTAGAATCAAACTCTTACAGTAAACCTTGAATACGCTGACCCATCCGACGGAACCCTTACCTCATAAAACACGTTAGTATATACACCACACCGCAGATCTAGAATAAACTAGATCACTCAACTCAACTTATTCAGACTGTATGAAAACGAGTGTCGTTATTTTTGTGCTTACTTACCTTGTAAATTTATATTTAGTTTTTTCGTCAAAATGTATTTGTGTTATTTTTAAAATTCAATACGATTTTTAATAATTTTATTTTTCTTCCTAGGATTTTGATTGACGGACTGACTGATTGTCTGTCAAGGAAGATGACTCTGTACTTCGTAAGGCAAGTAATACCGTCATATGAAAAATATGACGGTATTACTTGCCTTACGAAGTACAGAGTCATCTTCCTTGACATCTTCATTCGCAGTCTCTAATAGTAAGTTATTGTTACACAAACAATATCAGAGGACTATTTCATCATAATTTAAGAGCTTTGCTCTTGTCGGTGGAGTAATCGCCAGCCAGAGGACTATTTAGAACGTTTAAAATCTGTATAACCACATTCACTACTGGTGATTCACCAGGGTTCATCTTGGTAGCCGAGGGTCTCTATAGAAAAAAAGCCGGTAGGTATTACCAGCAACAACTGGATGCAGAATAAACATACGGACTTCCTATATTTAGACTTAGAACTCCAACAATCGGAAATTTTAATATACACTGGTAGGTTGATTTGCTAAATCTACTCTGATCTAAGTCTGATCTTTAAAAACGCAACTTGCCAGCAATTAATCTAAATCTCCAAAATGGCGGCACTCGACGATTGACACGAGTGTAAATAATTACGTTACAGTTGTAAACACGACCCTGAGTTACATCGCGGTAATAAAATTACGTTGTTTATGTTTGTAGCACAACATTACGTAGTTATATCTAAACAAAAACTATTGCTATCATATCAAAAGTTTTAGAATTTTCTGTTTATCTCAGTAAATTTTTATGAACATTAAAATTACGTTTATATTCGTATCACTATTTTTTTACGTTTGATCAAAGAAGCAACAGTAGGTATAAGCTGTATTTTTTTTTTATTTGTCCTACGTTGTTGATTAGGAAGCTCTATATTTTATCTTCTTCTTTTTGCGCAATTTTCGCCGATTTTGAGCAAGCAATCAATTTTTCCCCACTACGTAGACAATTTCAAAAATACATGACCAAAGATGGTGGATTATCAACTGAGCGTATTCCTTTCTTATTCGGTACAGTTAGCAAAGGAGACATTTGGGCAGCCCTATTTCGGGAAATTGTTTATGGATTTTCATGAAATTTCGTATGCTTGCTCAACTGATTTACTGCAACAAATATAAGAAATTTAATGAAAATCCATTCATAATTTCTTGAAATAATCTCATCCGTTTTGAGCGAACCTACCCAGATGTCTCCTTTGCTGACTGTACCAAGTATTAAATAACCTTTCTGGAACTA
The DNA here is from genome assembly GCA_029255725.1 of Scrobipalpa atriplicella. NCBI lineage: Eukaryota > Metazoa > Arthropoda > Insecta > Lepidoptera > Gelechiidae > Scrobipalpa > Scrobipalpa atriplicella. Next base: position 27,338 of record JARACY010001533.1, read on the forward strand.
AACATTCCTCCTACCTATCATCTAGAGTCACAGTTTTCACATTCATCAGTTTCGTGAACCTGTCTCTTACACTATTATCCTGTATTATGAATATTATGATACGCAAAATTCTAACTAACCTAACGTATACAATCCAAGTTTGCACAACTGAAATTATAATTATAACTGTTATTATATTAAGTTTGTCGACTGGTATTTACACAAATATTGGATAATAGTTAATAACTAGTAACTTTAGCGTTCAAACATTGCAAGTTTATATTATTGAAATCAGTTTGATCAAGCAATTCAACGTTAAAATCTCGTTGCGTAAAGCTAGTCATTCAGAAGCCTCGAAATTAATCTGCAATCAATCAATGTCCATCCGCAAGATTACAACTCTAATGTGAAAACGAGAATTACGAGAGATTACAATATAAACTTTGCCGCTAATCTTTATTAAGTTGCACTAGAGTCCATATCTTGAGTTAAAGTGGTCCCACATTATATGTGCGGATGTCTGTACAAGCGAGGGAGAGAAGGTTTATCTACGTATAGTTGAAAGGAATGCTCAGTCATGGAAAAATGTCTTCTTTTATCCAATAAACGTGGTGACAAGTGTTTATTTCTCGTGTTTCTTTTGCAAGATTTTTAGGCCCGTATTTATAATCAGCTCTCAAGAGTGACAGCGAGTTTGAGTTCGTATCAGAAATGTCATTTCAGTACAAAACGACCTGTCAAATCCATACTTAATATTGCTCTCAATCTTGAGATCTCTTTATAAATACGAGCCTTATACAATCTACATATTATATATCTTCCCACTTGCTCCAAGTCCAAAGATGGAGGATTTCATTTTGATTGACACATGGAATAATAAAATGATTAGGTATTGAATATTTCTATGAAGTCATATCAAGACAAAAATACACGTTTGATAAAATATTCCGAAAGCCTATTGACTGATTTTGGCATGTTATTTCTTATTTCAGTCTACTGTTATTGTCTCGCAAAAATCTCTTTCTAGACTTGTATTTCTTACAGGATTGTAATATCTAGGTATATTTCTTGTAATCTTGGAGATATTTCTTTATTATTGTGAAATGGGTTGTATTAGATTCCACAACCTACATAATACCAAAAGTTCCTTCTGGGTATTTTTTTTTAAACTAGTCTAGTTATAGAGTAGTTGAATGATGAATTTAAATATGTATTTCTGGGTCTGGGCGTTTTTTGTGGTTGTTTCTGTGTATGTCCATAGCACCCCGATACAGGGAATCCTGGTGTGATCGTGTTTAAAAAAGAAAAGTTTTTTACAAGTTCTAGTAAAAACTTTCGCTTGCTTTAGGAATGAGCTATGCCACTAGAAAACTGCAAAACAATCTGATCCAGTTTCATAATTCAAATTCAAAAGTCACACAATACATCTGTCTGCAAAGTTTGACGCCACTACTGACATTCAAATCGTAGTTAAATCTTAAAGTTATAGCACTGAATGTAATAGGTACTATAAATAGTAGTAGCGTAGTTGAAATAACTAACTATAATAAGAGTCCTTTCGGCACAGGAGATCCGGCATTAAATTCGACAACACCATAAAACATTATTATTCGATATTTCTCCAATATGTTAAATGAAATAAATTACACATCATTATCTGAAATCCATTCACTTACTCACAATGGCATGCCCTACATAAATTTCAAATTAGCCAATGAATGCCAATGAGGATAACCTAATCAAGTTAATGACATTATTTGATCAAGTGGAAAATCTAATCAACCAATTACACACCCTCAAACACAGACACACATTCGTATTTGATACCAGACCATATATAGCTAGGATCTTTCCAGGCAGCCGGCGTAATGAAACTTTAACTTAGTACATTTATTTTAAATGTGGAGTTAGCTCTTCTGTTGGTTAATCATCATCAGCCACAACAGTCCACTGCTGGACATGAGCTCCCCAAAATTGTGGGCATATGCCATACTCACCACGCTTGGCAGGCGGGTTGGTGAGCGCAGTAGAAGTTTTCCATTCACAGGGAACGCTGCTGCCCATTCCCTGGATTCCCTTAGTCGCCTTTTACGACACCCACAGGAAGTTATGGGGTGATGCTATTCTAACCCGAAGAGAAGAAGAAGATTATAACCCGGCACCACACGGGGAACTTATGTTGGTTACTTCTGCCCATCTGCTACCTTTTTCAGACAGACAGAAGTAAAAAACGTAAATTAATAAATAATTTATCAAAATATTTATGCAATGTTTTTTTTAATTGTCCTAAAAACGTACATGTCGTGTGTGTTTCATTACAACGGCTGCTAGGAAGGATTGACACTGGTATATATACCTAACCAGTGTTGGTATTTAAGCCTCAGACAACACGTGAGCTAAATGGGTTTGGTGGCAGGATTGGCAACACGTGTAGTATACGGAGTGTAAAGGACATCTTCCCGGAAATGGATAGGGTTAATTTGCTTAGTCAACGAAACTGAACAACTTTAAGGAACACTTTCAGAGGATGAAAAAAATAACCTAACCTAACCGTACACGGCGAGTTCTTTAATTATTACCATAACCATGACATGTGTTCTGTTGTTTTTATACCCAAGACAAAACTTATTCACAAAGTTTTATCAAAAACTTCCCATTTAATTATTCTTGTTCTATGAGAAATAAAAGTACTGTCCATATTATTCGAATAAAACACCTATGGCTGTTTGAATAACCCCTCAGTATGATTAACTCTTAAAACTACTTTGAGATCTGACAACTTTGAGCTTACCTCGTATCATTTTTCAAAGTCAAATAAAGCGTTTTCCCGTAACGTTTTCCCTCACAGGTGTCAGGTTGAAGAAGGTTATAGATGTCACATCAAGGGACGAAGTAGAATGCTATAAATGTTACGCATATTGACGTACTTAATTGTAGATAGGGGACAAAGAAGATAGGCCACTTTTCGGAAAAAATCGTTTAGGTCCTGCTATAAGGTAAAAGGTTTCTACCAGCTAAAATCTTTGTATTTTTTTTGTATTTCAACTCAAAATGCTTAAAGCAATGCTACTTAGCTCCAAATTCTATAAAAACAGTTCATTGTTTGATAAGAAATCTTATAAACAAGTTGCTATTAAGAACTTAAATGTGAGCTTCAAAGTGTTATGAAGCCAGTAAAGGTTAACGCTCTATAAGGGCAGAAATAAAATTTCCAGGTTGAGAATTTCTGGGAAAGTACTATTCCATTTATGAAAGTATATAAGTATTTCTCATAAATAGAGTACTTAACTACAATCAATCTAAAAGTTTCGTTTATTTATTTCATAATCAACGAAAATTTTGTTCGGACAATACAAATAACTAATATTTTCCGCAAATCCAATACCATCTATTGAACAACCACCGTATTTCTTCGCATCTTCTAATCCACTTAGAGGCTCTTTCAAATATTGAGGATACCTATCGTTATGACGCGAACTAATACACGTTCGTACTCATATTATATTTTCTTTGAAAATAAAATAAGGTTCATTTTGCGACGCGACGGGGCACGAAGCTGCTTGAAGATCGCTGTTCCATAAAGTGACAGGCTGCACCGACGCCGCGAGGGATTTTCGAGTTCTTTCCATGAATTTTTTGCAGAAATAAAGTTCTTTATTGTATCACGCTGATGAAAAGAGCGCGCCGCGTCGTGTCGCCTCGATTCCCGGTGTGAACTGACCATAAGTTTGATTTTTATTTAGTTTTGTGTATAATCTGATTGTCTCTGTGGTTTTCAATACCTGAAATTGAAGGCTGATATGGATCTAACACTACTGATGGCTGGAGAACACAATACCATCACTTGGCTGGCTCTCAATAGGACTTATCAAACAAATACCCTTAACAAGACAAAGCACAAAGCCGTAGCCGTAGGGATGTTTCGGTTTGGACCAGTGTTGCTGGAGTAAGATGACGTATACTTTTCCCAAAAATCTAGGTTTTCAATACTCTTATCAAATTTAATAGTAATTTACTTATCTAGTCAATAATTGTACTAGCTGTGTGCGAATTTACAAAAAAATACCTACTGTGGAAATGACGCTCAGTCTACCCGTGATCATGATGTTTGTAACAGCAGCATTGAAATATCGGGAACTCAAAAACAAATAAATCGTGGTATAAAATGTCTAATAGTGATTATAGCACAGGTTTTAGTGAAAAAAATTCCGCGAATGTTTAAAATTAAGTGTTGTATTAATTACCTATACTGATTGCATTTAATGTAAATTTATAACATTGTGTGTGTGTGACATCACTATGATTTAGCTACCATAGGTATTTTTATCTTCTCCTCACGACCTATTGAACGTGAGATATGGTCAAATAGATATAAGTACAGCTATTACCTACTAGTTTGAGTTTGGCCGAATTTCACAGAGGTACCTAACTATTGAATTTGAAGAACATTGTGAGACGATTTCGAAAACTTGACAGAACGTGAAAAGGAATTTACTTTATAATGATTACATCCATTAAATCTTAGCATCTGACAACATGCGGTTGTTGCGTTTGTTGGGTTTTCTTTCCCTCTCTGTCTATCGAAAGGGGGGGGATGCCACGTGGTAAAAACATAATACTACATAGTACCTAATAAAATACTTAATTATGTTATTTATCTCCGATTTCTTGAATTGTCATTATAATTAAACTAAAACGGCTGTAGCTTTCAATAGTGGTATTCAGAATTAAGCCCATTATCTCATGAATCTCCTCATCAACATGCAGATTGGTCGAAAACACTGAATTTGCGGCGTTTCGCCACAAACTTTGTCATTAGCAGGATTTACAGCAATTTGTAAATGTTTTACCAACTGCCACAAACACAAATTAACAAATCAGCCACAAATTGTCTAGAACTTTCAGGACGTGTCCAAATTCCTGATTAATTATTCGAAAATTCAGTGAACCAGAACAGATGCTAGATTTCCCGGGAATACTGTAGTGTAGACCTAGAACTGTGTAAAGTGAACAAAGGGTTCATCTATCTATGTAGTAAAATAAGAACATGCTTTATGCTCAATTCTATCTTACGCCATTTAAGAAATATCAAAGTCATATGTTTCTATTTTCTACCTACTCTTTTATAAAATATGTCAAAATTGAGAACGTGACAGCGCTATCATAAAATAAGAATAAGAATGTTGTACCTTATTCTGTAACCTATTTAAAAAATATTTGATGCGGTCGTTCCAAGCAAAATGACCAACTCTGTCAAACAACTTGTATGGAACAGTAATTTTTTTTTAATTTCCTGAAAGAATTTCTTTGTGAAATTTGTTTAGTTTCATTGATCGAGTAATCAGTTTGCGAGAAGCTGACCCTTACACCCCATATTTGTCTGTGTTTATTATCTTTAATTTTTCAATATAGGGTATAATGCATTTTAAAGTAAAGTGGCCCGAGTTACGAACAGAAATGTTGCGGTAAAGGTGCTTGACGGAGCATGAATATTTTAAAATGCAAACGTCCTAAGGGAAAACCTCACAAATGAGGCTCTGACCATCCGGTCATGGTATCCTGCTTATAAATTTTGAAATTCAAAGGTCCCTTGTTGAAGTTTAAAAATGGGACTTGGAACTTATTCGCTGGTGGATGTATGTATGGGGTTTATGCTTCTTCCATTCAGCCCATGAAACTTAACAAAGTACAGCACTAAGGAATTTCAAAGTCAAAGTCAAAGTCAAATTAATTATTGCAATAATTGCATTTTCTTTATGTCAAATTTGACATTTATCATAGATATTTTTATATACCTCGGGTGAAATGATATTGCCTAAACTTGAACTTATTTTTAAATATAAATCCAGACTTTTCAAAAAGTATTAAACCTGGCAATAAATTAAATTATCTCAACTTATGCACCTATGTAAATAGAAGAGTACCAAGTAACAGGGTTAAAATATAACAGACAGACAAACATCGAATATAAATATTTACTTACTTCTCGAGATGATATTGCAATTCCTGAATCTATATTACATTCTACGAAGCGAACGTATGCAAATATATTTCTTGTTGTCAGAAAAATCACATTATTTATACATATCTTCCGTATATTATTCTTAAACGTGGTATCCAGCGTTGCGATTCAATATTCCAGTTTTAACTGGAAGGATTCGGAGCCCACAATGGTTTGAAGCAGATTTGGTCGGAACCTGGACTTTATCAAGCGGACTCTTATATTCAGAGTGCCTCGGACAAGTCGGTGATCGCCTCCAGTGTTAAACCTAGCAAGCACTGAATATTTGATTTTGCATTTTTGACGATTCTGGACGCACTATTTCTTATCTAATTTTAAGATAGCGCTATCACTTTTTCAACTTTGACACAAGAACAAGATAGCAAATAAACACCATGAATTTGACATTCCTAATCTGACATAAGCCACTTAAAATAAGGAATTTTAAGAAGTTGGCATAGTGCATGCTCTCTTATTTTACATTTTATGTCATATAGGCAGTCTTTCGTCAGATTAGGAATGTCAACGTCATGTGTTTATATTTTGCTATCCTGTTCTTATGTCAAAGTGAATAAAGTGACAGCGCTATCTTAAAAGCCGCCATTGTCAACTCAACCGTGAAAGTTAATTCGAGTTTATTTAAAAAAAGACATACCTAGACTACCTTATACTCGTAAGAAAATTAAGGAGACATTATATTAAAACCTTTTGTTTGCTACTCAACCTAGTAATCATTCATGTCTGGTACAAACTCGCTGAACTGAATCTTAATTGATCTCAATTGATTCAATCGTAACGTAGACTGATTAATTAGATACAATACCTAGTATCCGAACATATGCAAATCATGTACCTTAGTCTAGATACCAAAAATATATTTGACTACGCAATCAATTTTAGACAAAGCACAAGCTGAATGTAAAACTTCCAAAATTAGGGGTTAATTGCCATGCCACTCTATTGCTCATGCCGCCGTCAGTGGAACATTGTATTCGCAAATAGCACTATCTTTCTTCCATGTTGTAATTCGGAGCGATAGAATGTTCCAGCTGCCCTTCTTCTCGGGCATGCTGCAGAAGTCACAAAAAGGGATCCAAGGGTTAGGTACAGTGTCTTGTAATTTAGGCGATTGGTTGACAATCTGTCACTACAGCGATACACATTACAATCAAAAATTTCCCTCCATTTTGTGAGACGGTGCGAAGGCGCTTTTACGAGGCGTATTACGCTCTACCCCGTAAGGGAAAAAGACGTAACTTTATGTATGTATGTACAGCACTACCAAGTATTTCCATAATTAGCGTTCCGTCGTATTTGTCTGCTAACTAACCTACAACTTGTCCTTACACAACCCAGCGATTTGTTAATTCAAATTTTTACAAAATCCCTACGGATATTGCGAAAAAACACGGATAATTAGATAACAATCTGTTTAAAATTTTACTTTATTTTACCGAATTAATTTTAAAACGCAAAACATAATTAAGTGGAACGACAAACTTTGCAAAACAAATGGAATTCAGTTTCAAGTTTGCATCTTGCTACACATAATAATTTGAAGGAAAACAGACGGCAAACTGTATTCTGCTCGTGTAACGAATTGAACACTGCATGTTAAACAACAATAAGGGTGCATAGTAGTTATCATTTCAATGTTGTTATATCTGGGAAACAAGCATGACGAAGTTCAAAATTACGCGTACCTACAAATCAGAACATTGCCATTTCACTGGTGATTATTTTAGTGCTTTTGTCTAGGAAAAATTAAAGGAAAGAATCTATCTTCTTCTCTTTGTATTACCTTTTACTTAAAAAGTAAGGCTCGTATTTATAAAGCAATCTCAAGATTGAGAGCAATATTAAGTATGGTTTTGACAGACCGTTTTGTACTGAAATTACATTTCTGATACGAACTCAAACTAGCTGTCACTCTTGAGAGATGATTATAAATACGGGCCTAAGTCTAGTAAGTAAAAAAATCATTGGCCTTTTCTAGTTTGATAAACGTTAATAATAAGAGCTCTTACTTATATATTGTTTTGTTTGTTAAATACTAATAAGTGAACAATGTGAACAATAAACTAATGAATTATTCTACAAACATAAGTTGAACAAACAAAATTAAGTCCTCAGTAAATAATTGAACTCTCGGCTAGTAATTAAAACTTTTGGATTATGCTAATTTGATTAGATTTAACTCCAACAACCAAAAAGCCAATATATAAGTAATTTTCCATGCTGGACTGGGAGCGATAGAAAAACATAGAATGTGCCAGCTTCATCTCCTCCCGGGCATGCTGTAAAAACCAGCTAAGGGATTCGAGGGTTTTAGTATATTGTAATATAGGCGATGGGCTGACAACCTATCACTACAGCAATATACACTTCTATCTTAATCAACCCTCAAAACTTGTCAGACGTGGCGTAATGACGTTTTATAAAAAGCCAATATTGAAAGACACAAACATAAAAAACTGCCTCCGTTGTCTAGTGGCCCGAGCCATAGGCTCTCGATCCGAAGTTCATTGATTCGATTCCCATGGGGGAGCATAAAGTTGATATTTTTCAATTCATTAATTCGAGGGGATTTCTCCAGTCTGGTTAGGACAATGCAGGCAAAATCACCTGATTGTCTGTGAGAAAAAAATCTGTGCTTCGGAGGGCACGTCAAGTAGTCGGTCCCAGTTACATAAACCAAGTCAGAGGCCTATTAGGCTGTTTAAAAACTCAGACACCAATGTTTATTGGGTCGTTCGACTAGAAACTCACTCGACATGAAGATGGAGAAGGGAACTTCAGTCGCAATATACCTTTACCCCATGCCTGTGCCGTACAATTTCTCAGAATAAATTAGTGTAGAAGCTCTCTGAACTAAAGCCCTAGAGGTTTTCCACGGAAGTCAGTGAGTGTGAGTGTTTGCAAGTAGGGATACGAAAAAAGTATCGATACTACCTCAGGTATCGATACTTTTATTTTGATAACGAGTAATTTTAGACTCGATACTTTTGATGCAATACCCAGTAAGTATCGATACTTTTACTCGCACTCGATACTTTTTTTTAATCACAACCTCCTATTAATAAAAAAATTAGATACATCCTATTTCTTAGCACAAAGCAATAAATATGTACGTTTGCACACTGTACCTAGGCTTACGAGTGTTATTTTTGTCTTCCGTTTTTTATCTTCCGTATTATTAATATTTTAAATTTATAAAAGTAAATTTCTTTTGCCCCCGTTTACTTTTATGAACACTAAACAAAAAAACTAGGTACTTTTATAAAATAATTCTCTATATTTTCCAAGTTTTTAACCAGCAATTTTGCAACGAAAAGAAGAACGGTTGAATGAATAAAGCGAAAAATAAAAAAGTAGGTACTGGATACTGCAAGGTATCGATATTTTTAATACGATACTGGTATCTGGTATTAAGTATGATATGCATACTGGTATCGAGTATTGTATCGATACCGTAACCCTAGTTGCAAGTAGAGAAATCAAACACAAACTGTATCCTGGTTTATTTGAAAACTGTTTGATTTTCCTGCTTTTCGCCTACAGCAGCTCAAACGCAAAATTCAATGACTGGATATAGTCGGAGTGTATTTTACTGCGGTGCAGCAAAAAAATAAAAATCTTTTTTGTGAAAGAATCTATTACAAAATGATAATAATGATAATAATTTACCTGTTCGAAAGCTAACCGTCTTGATTCAAGATGATGACGATGACATTCCTTTTATTTTTACAATAGCGATTTCGGAACCCAAAACAAATTGAAACCATTCTTTCATTATTAAATATCTTCATTATTAATTTGTATTTTTTACTTTTTCATTAGAGTTAATTTAAAGTTTAGTGTATTTATTGTATTGCTTAATAATTACAGAATAAATAACTACGCTACGTACATTTTGAACTAGGAAAATATATTTTCCTGTAGTTTTTTTTAAATAAAAATCAGGTGATACCGCGCGGCAAAATGCTATTAAGAAATAAGCAAAGACTTCTTTAACGCCGACTTCGTAGAAGTCTCGTAGCATTTACTACGCCGTCTTGAATCGCGTAGCGTTTAGCTACGCCGTAGATTGGCTTCCATTCCGCAGTGAATTTTCAGAATCTGATTGCAACATTTAGTATTTACTCAGTTGACTAGGAAGCCTGAGCAGTTTTCTGAAGTGTGATGTAATTTTTCAACAAGAAAAAGGTTTTTATAAACATCTAAATATATACCAAAAATTTCACATGGAAGGCATTCGAACCCACGACCTTCGGCGTACCGTTTAAATAAAAAGATACAAGAAAAAGGTATTAAATTCTAAAAATTTCAAATTGAGTTTTGCAAGTTTTATTATATTTTTTTTTACATAGGTAGCTAGGTATAGGTAAGTACGTAAACTCTGTTTATGCAAACTGCCACTGTATAAGTAATCTGTGGTACTAATAAGCTTTAATAATGCAAAAACACGTACGAAGATGTAATACCCAAAAAAAGAGATAATATAAAGGGTTGCATGATATTATCTTTTTTTAACAAAGCTGAGAATGCCATAATCTAGTTATAAAAAAATATGACTTGGTATTATTCGATTTATACATTATTTTTTGAATTTATTTATTGCAAATAGATGGGTTTATTCAAGGTGGATTATATTTCTTTTTGAGCATGATATTTGTTTGTTATTTTTCTCTTTCATATTAAATTATAATTTTGCTCAATTTAATATTAAATTAGGTCATGATACTTTCTAATAAAAACAAAACTATCGTCATTCGTCATAAGTTAAAACACTAAAATTATTAGAACCTTTATCCATAATTATGTAACAAGAATTGCAATTCTTTATAGTACCTACCTATCTCAATCAGACAATTTAAATTTTCAAGATACTGAAAATATTCCTTCATGCCCTTATTTTCCCGATAACGTTAAAATAAGCTGAACTACAAATTTCAAATACTCGAAATAGATCGAAGTAAAGCTATGAACGAAGCAAATCTATACCGGGTTTAGGGACAGCGTACCAGAAACTTATAGAGGTTGCTCAGTCGAAACTGAACAACATTCAACAGGAATATATTTCAGGAAATAAAAAAATAGGGTTTTCCATACAAATTGTCTGATCGTGTTGGTCATTTTGTAGAGGAAAGTCATGTTTTTGGTTTTCATTGTCTAAAAGAATTTCCTGGTAAAAGTTGTTCAGTTTCGTTGACTGAGCAACCCCTATCAGTTTTCGGTAAGCTGTCCCTTACACCCAGTGTAAATAAACGAAGTAAAGCTATATCGGACTTTATGCAACTTTCCTTTGATATTCGCTTCGCTTGGCCTCGGACGGCTAACGAGCTTTAGCCAATATCAAACGTCGATTTGAGAACATCATTAGACACTAAAGTCTATCTACCTAAAAATACTGTTGCATTTGACCTGGTTGACCTTATATTGGGTGTAATGGACAGGAAACTGGTAGGGGTAGTCTGTCAACAAACTGAAAGCTTTCCCTAGGTAACTATTTTAGGAAGTAAAAAGAAATGTTTGGCTTTTGCAATCAAAATAATCAGTTCAATCAAACAAATTATATGGGGAAACTATCTCTTTTTAGATTTTCGCCATAAACACATTAATTTTCTATGGGTAAGATTTAAATTGTAATTACTCATAATATATCATGCAAAAAACGCGAAATAGGTATAGATTTTTACATTTAGTTTAATTTTTACGGTTATGTCCTTAACTCAACAGAGACAACGTAGTAGCTCAGTAATGGTAGTTGTCATGCAGATCAGGATCATAAATGCAATAACTCAGCATTTAAAGTAGAAGAGTGTCTTAGCTACATAGAGCTGATAAGAAGAAAAAGCGTGACCTGTTTTCAAGATATGGCGTGAAGCTGTTTAAAGATGCATCTCGTTACCAAGAAGTGACAGACTGAACGTTCCAATCTAAAGTTGCATTAAATATTTGTTGCAGACATGGCGAAAAGGCCTTTTACTATTCATATGGGTAAAATAAGGGTAAAAAACGTATGTTTATGTATGTATGCCGCTCCACTAGGCAAAAAAACCAGGATATTCGAAAACAAGAAAAAATATTTTTGTTGGTTCATTCAATACCAACATACCTATACAAAAGTGGTTTGTTTTCACACGTCACAGAAGTTTTGACTGTAGTGGGCTCTGAATCCGGTTTTTTCCAGTTCCGATGTGAATGCAAGTACCAATTAACCTTTCAATTCAGTTTTAAACTCCTGTACACGTGCCGTCACGTTACAGGACATGTATTTTGAAACGTTCGAATTTCAATTCGTATTTGAAATCAACAAAAATGACATGTATCCGAATACATGTGACACAAAGTACTATAAAAATTTAAAAGTTATGTAAGTAAGCATGACGACTGGGTGGAAAAATTTAGCTTAAAACTGCTGTCCAAAATATTGTGGATCTCGTTCAGCACACCAAGAATTAATTATGGAATTAAAATAATTGAAGTTATTGATTTGAGTACAAAAAAAGTAGAGTAGTAAGAAAAAAGTATGATTGAATTATGTATGATAGGTTTCATTTAAACATTTTTCTAGTAAATTGGAAACTGTGAATACATTAACGATTACTAAAGTAAGAGATGGATTGATTAAAATACTCTATAAAAATACCTTTAGAGTATGAAAAATAAAAACTTCAACCAAGGAATTTTTCATCATCTATCAGAAAACCAGCTTCTATGTTGTAATTGCATGAATAAAGATTTGGAATTAGTTTAAAAAACCAATTTGATATCAGCTATATAGAAAATAAGCTAAGACCATCTAAATGACTCTTTCAAAACGACGGCGAATCAATTTACTTAGTAGGTATCTCTCTTTTTCTTAATGAAGCCAAACTTTTTGTATAAAGCAAATTAACAAGAAATTTTCAAAGTTTTAAGTTGTCTGTTGGAGACTAAAATTATTTTACTGATAGACCTTTTTATGATTGCTTTCAAATAAAAAAGTTTGTACTTAATAGTAGATTTTTGTAAAAAAAAAACTACAAATTTAATGACCAATTCAATGTGTCATTTTAAAATAATATGCTATACTCTAATGATATTTTACTTAAAGTAACTTAACGAACAAATAAAAAAGTAACAGATATAAAAGCTAGCCTTACTAAAATAACAATCAAAGTTATTGAGCACACAATAAAAATAATTGAGCAGAGCGAAATAATTGGGCGAACAATTTGTTTGAAAACAACGGATAGAAAACACTTTAGTAATTTGGGGTGAAATACAAAAGGCATTTGTATTTGAAAGTCAAAGGAATTGTCTTCCAAAAACAAATTCTCAATTGGATCTTGACCTTTTGTAAAAAACAAGTTAAAACCAAATCATCACAAGTGGAAGAAACGCGAAGATAAAATAATGAAAAGGTTCTTGTAGCCATAAAGATCAAACATAAATTTGATAATAGCAGAGAACTTCTTGTGGACATAAAAACACAGTAAAGCCAGTTTTATTAAACGGTGAAGAAGCAATAAATGCTGCCGCAATGTTTCGGAGTTCATTTCCACTGGTTAGGCGATGTGATAGACGTTTTTCTGATTGTCGTTTGTTTGATCTGCTTTCGACTGATTTATACAGCCCATAAGTGCCCAAGGAAGAGTCGAAGAAAACACATGGATGTGCCAACTCTGCTCCTTGCGGGCATGCTGTAGGAGTCAGCAAAGGAAATAGGCTCACAACCTGTCCCTACAATTCGCTGATTTTCATCTAAAATTGCCCTAAATGTCCTATGTTGCGAAAATTAGGCGTTTTACAAGGCATTTTAAATTTCTATCTGGTACTTTACGAAAAAAAAAAACAATTTTTTGGGCAGATTCACATCCTTCAGGGTGCATTACATCCTTATTATTACACGTTGTATAATAATGGTTATTAGGCTATTTAGTTTGTAAGATGTCTAATTGTAATAACTGGTACCAAATAAATGCTTATCTATCAAAGTATTTACAGAACAATTAATATTTTAATGGCTCGCATTCTGGATAAGAGAGGTTAACTCATTTTTATCATCGCCTCGTCGAACCAGTGGAAACGCACACAAAAAGATGGACAAAAAAGTCGCTCCATAATAGGTTCTTCTGAACTCATTAAGATTGTCTTGTACTCTTTAGGTACCCAAGGTTAATGCACTGAAAAACTTATAGGTTTTAAACCTATTATTTTCAGCACAAAATGACCAAAATCAAACCAAAAAATGCTCAATTCAAGCTTGACAATAACAAATTAGAAACAATGAAACCTCCCAAATTTATGGAGAGAATTACAACTGTACATGGAATCACCTATTTTCGCGTGAAGAGTGGAAGGAGTTTGTACACATGGACAGTATTAATGATAGCTCATATGATATGGACACTCACATTTTTGATAATTATCAAAGGACGATACAAGAGTGACCAAATCGTGACTAAGGTTAGTATTATTTTGTAAACTTTTACTTTTTTTTTTTTGAACTAAATATTGAAGGGACACTTATATTTCTATGATCCTAGTTACATTATTTGACATAATTAGTGAAACAGCGCCGAAGTCACCAAAGTATATTGCTTATCATGCGACGTCATAATGAGACTTATATATAATGATATTAGGTTTATGTCGCAAATTTTTTATATTCAGGATGCAATAAGGGCAGACGTAAGCAGTACATAATATAACTTTTTTTTTTCATATTTCAGATATATTCAGATTGGTCTGTAGACAATTTACCATTTCCAGCTGTCAGTATATGCAATTACAATATAGTGTCACTTAATCAATCTAAAACCATTGAAAAAATACTGTAAGTATTGTTTTTCCTTCAATTTTCAATAAACGAAACTACAAATAACTTTACCAAAGAAGTTCTTACAGGAAAAAAATTATTATGGCTTCCCGATTCATATTATCTGATTGAGGTGCTTATTTTATAAGGAGAAGGACATTTGTTTTTTAATTTCCTAAATTAATTGCCAGGTGAAAGTTATTCAGTTTCGTTGACTGAGAAACCTCTTTATGTTTTTGGGAAGCTGTCCCTTACACCCGGTATATGGGCAATTTTAGAAGCCAAGGTAGTCACCACAAATTATTTGATCCGTTGAACTTGACACCGGCCTTTCAGAATTTTGAGTTCACCTTGTGAAAGAAAATGAGTGAGATGAAAGACTTCCATCGCTAAAAAGAGTTATGTAAAAAAAATCTTTCAAGTAAAATAAAACATGATTTCGCCCCAAGACGTAAAATGTCTGTGAGTGGTTCCACTTTGATGCTAAAAATATGACGTTTTGCACAAAAAATACAAAACATCGTATTGGATTCTTAGTTATTATTAAAATTATACTGCTTATTATGCTACTACTAGGTAGTTATAATTTATTATGCTGATATCAGGGTAAAAAATATCCCTTAGAAATTCCTCCGAAAGGTTGGATATTTACATCAGACTCAGATCTTTTTTTTTATTGAATACTTGTAATATTCCGGTCAGTCTATTTAAAAACTTTTGAATTTTTAATATCTACAGGTTCTTTCTAATTTAATAAAGAGTAGCTGTTTATTTGAAAAATATTCTGCCCAAAAAATTGATCCAAACGAAATGTGGAATGTCAACATTCGACTCTTCGCCTCTGGGCTGTAGACTTCATGACGAAAAAGATTGTTCTAACATCGGCTTTTCTTTTTCTAGAAATGAATACAACGTTCCACGCGAAGACATAGAATTCTTCTTCGAAGATCTTTACTATCTTCTGGATTTCGGAACTGGTAGCCTCAGTGTACGGAATCATTCTAGAGTCATGGATATATTGAAGATACATTACTATTCCATCAATAACATTATGGAAGAGGTAATGAAGATAATAAGGTTGCTTCAAACCCTTTAATTAGGGAAATTGCTTTGAAATCCGAATATACGAATTTCACTTGTAAAATGAACATTATGTAACTACAGAATCAACATAATGAAAACGTGGCTTTAGATCCCACAATAAAAAAGTCAGTGTACCTACTTACTTCACATGAGACAATCCACCATAGGTGTCACGATGTGCACGAAGAGTTATTGAACTAAAATCTTGTAGGATAGTAGTTTAGGTGCTATAGGCTACGCTGCAACTAAACATTAGCTAGCTTGGGTGGGCTGTATGCTCCGTTGCCGCTCGCTGTATAACTAAAAAAAAAAAAAAACAATTTTTACCAGGTTCATCAGAAATGCGAGAATCTGTTGGTATACTGCGAGTTCAATGGCAAACCGAAGGTGTGTGTGAACGTGTTCAGCAAGATACCAACCTTTGCTGGATACTGCTGCACCTTCAACTTCAACGGAATAGACGATGAGGGAGTTGAGTGAGTCACTTAAGTAACTCTTACTCTAACCTAGTATATAATATAATATTGAATACTTTGTACTGGCTTTCGGGATTCTTCTTTTTTTCCGAGTCGATCGATCTGATGAACCGTGGTGTTAGAGTGTTTAAACCGCCTAATAGCATAGTTTTAGGCCTCTGATATTCTTTGTGTAACGAGCACTATCAAAGACAGCGACCGGGACCGACGGCTTAACGTGCCCTCCGAAGCACGGAATCCTATTTCTTTTCGGACAACCCAGTGATTCAGCCTGCAATGTCCAAACTGGAGAAAAAAAATAACCAAACTGGAGAAAATCCGATAAGCCATTCATACTTGATAAGGTGTTTGTAACCTTCAGACAGACAGACAAAATTTCTATACCATTTAACATTATTTGTATGAATTTACTAAATTCATACAAATAATGTTAAATGGTATAGAAATTTTGTCTGTCTGTCTGAAGGTTACAGAAGCAGCCTTACAAGTATCATTGCTACTTCACAATCTGGAAGGTAAACTGTCTATAATAGAGGTCGTTACACAAACCATGTCAGAAGCTATGCTACTATAGGTGGTTTAAAAACTCTGACAATAGGATTCATCGGTTCCCGGAGTCCAAAATCAAGTAGCTTGTTTTTGCTTGCCTTTTAGGGCACCGCGGACTTCCGTTCCGTTCCGGATATGAAAGGCCCGTGTTATTCTAAGTTGCTTGCCCAAGTATGACTTCCGCCACAGAAAATGTACTTACAGTAAAAATTGATCCATCGTTGACTCTACCTGTTGACTCAACCGTTTTTTATTTCAGTTCGTCAGGTCTCCGAGTTGTTTTTAATGTTGAACCTGAAGACTATGCTGATTGGTATATAGGAGGAGCATACGGAGCTAAGGTAATAAAGAAAGTGGCCTTAAAATTACCCTCTCGTGGTCCTTAAACCTTATTTTTTTGGTCTGGAGGTACTGGGTTTGATTTTACAGTCAATAATATCCAATTATCCATTTAAGGTTCTTATTTCTCATAGGTTCAGAAAATAATACGTTGAAGGATACGCGACTAAAATTATGCAGGATATAATAATATAGCTTCCAGAAAACTGGTAGGAGTCGCTTAACAATAATCAACAACAATCAATTGAACAACTTTCAATATAAATATTTTTTTAGGAAATGAAAATTATTTTTGACTTCCCCACACCACACCTTCATCAGATTTTTGTATGAGGAACCTAAATATTTTTTTATTTCCTGAAATAGTTGTTTAGTTTCATAGAATAAGCAGTAAGCAACCCCTATTAGTTTGCGGGTAGTCATCCCTTGCACCTTTTTTAAGTACGCTGGAACAGACTCCTCCTTAATATAGCTACAGTCTAAAGGCAGTTATATCGTCTGGAATATTTTTTGCAGGTTTTACTAAGCGACCCAAACGACTACGTAGAAACCCGAGTGCTCTACCAATATATATCTATTGGGGAATCTGTAGATTTGAAAGTTGAGCCGATGATATTCGAATGCGAAAACAATTTGCGTTATGTTGACATTGAGAAGAGGTAACTATTTCTTGTCTTCGACGTGATCGCTGCCTATCTGTGGTCTTGGTAGTCTGAGCCATGGGTTCGATTCCCAGGGGGGAACACCATAAAAATACCTATAGGCATACTTAAAAATCAGTCGTAATAATCTTGAATTGTCAAAACAAAATCATACTGAAAATTATCAAAAAATCTACTCAAAAACGTTTCCGGCATCCCTCTTTAAAAGAATTCTACTCATTAACAAAAACTAATCCGCCGCCAAAAAAACGGCGCTGCCGACACTTTTTTTATATTTCGTCAAGCAATTTGCACTTGAGCTCGCTTAATATTTTAGAAGAAGAGTCATTTCGACGAGGAAAACAGACAGGAAAAGTAAGTGAAATGCTACTCATATTAATTTTAATGTAAATTTAAAACAAAACAAGATGCCAAATCAGCGGTCAGGCCAATGAACCTGAAGAGTGGAAATGAGTGTCGTTCATCCGAGATGGAGCTTAGAGCAACGACCCAGCTAGTTCGTTCCTTTGACGGAAATCGAAAACGGCGGAAAAAGTATTGAATAGCGACTCAAATATCCGTAATTCAAATAGACAAGGCGAAAATGAACCAGTACCGTTCGATCGTAATAAAAGTACGATAAATGAATTTAAAAAAATCTTTAATGAACTTTTTGTTCTTTATACTTATTGAGAAGATTTGAGAGTCGACGATCGACTGGTGTCAGAGTTTTTAGATGCCTATTAGTAAAAGCTACTAGGGGAAATTACATTTTTTCGCACAAAAACACAAAATCTTGTATAAAATGGTCACCTGTCATTGTCAATCCTGAGAGAAAGGGACGGCAACAATTTTAGTGAAGATTTAGTTAAGTCACGCTCTCCACGAATCGCTATATCTACCAATTAAAGTAATTGACGATGTTGTTCCAACAACAAGTACCTGTCAGTTTTGCCAATTTTAGTCTTAAAACAATTCCTCTTAATCCAATTTAAGCTTCAACCAAATATAGACTGACTTAAAGCTTTTCAAGAAAATCCCATTAATTTAATAATTTCCAGAGGCTGTTGGTTCCACAATGAAGTAAATTTGGTTCACACCAATCGGTACAGCTATGAGACTTGTAGTACTGAGTGCAAGATACAAAGCTACAAGCAGTATTGTGGCTGTGTACCGTATAAGTACCCTGCCGGTAAGATAATTTTATCGTCTTAATGCATATTAGGGCAGCATTGCCCTGGGAGCGATAGAAAAATATAGAATGTGCCAGGTGGTTTTCCTCCTAAGTAGGCTGTAAAAACCAACATAGGGGTTACAGTGTATTTTAATTTAGGTGATGGGCTGACAACCGGTCTAATTGTGGGAGCTTGTAATTGGCATATATTTATTTAGTTAGTGAATCATTATTGTAAAATAGTCTGTAAGCTTTCCGAATAAAATAAAATAAAACCTGCTTAGCAATTACACATTTCAATCTAAAATTGCCCGCAATACTTATTAGACTTGGCATAAAGGCCGTTGTACGCTCTGACTACCCTTTATGGGATAAAAGCGTGACTTTATGTTGGAGCGTTGAAGCGTTATTTCGATAGAAGCGAGTTTGCTTGAAATCACAAATTATGAGAGACGCCTCATGTTACGCCCCACGCGTACGTTGTTTTCGTACCTAGATTATAACAAGCCCAAAAACAATGTACTTACCTGTTGATTAGTTTTTTATTAATAAATTTACAACACTAGGTAATTTCAAAGAGTAATAAATGTGTATGTAAAAGGATTTTTTTTTATTTTACAGATGCAGCAACACGAATTTGTGAATTTTCCGATCTGCAGTGTTTACACTACATGAAAGGTAAATATTTTTTTTTCTTTCGTGTCGGCAAGAAACACGGGCTAAATCTTACTTGCCCAGAAAGTGGCTACCGTGGTAGCCCTCTGGTTGATTGATCCTTACTCTGTACTATCATACGATTACCGGGTGTATGGGACAGCGCACCAGAAACTGATAGGGGTTGCTCAGTCAACGAAACTGAATAACTTTATACTACATACAAATTTAGAAAGTTGTTCAGTTTCATTGTCTGTGCAGCCTCTATCAGTTTCTGGTACGCTGCCTCTTACCTTACACCCTTTATACCCACCAAGATTCGTCCCGATAAACCCTTGACGTAACAGATATTTGTGTTAGACAACGATCCTATGACCTTTAAGCTGGGTCACCATCCTGTGCCATCAGGCCTGACAAATCTTGAGGTATATACATACATATAATCACGCCTATATCCCTAATGGGGTAGGCAGAGCGTAAACGACCTAAACAAAGGTCGTTCCGGACGTCTGGCAAGTTTTAAGGGTAATTCAAGATAGATTTGTATATTGCTATAGTGACAGGTTGTCAGCCCATCGCCTACATAAATAAATTACAATAGTGAAACCCTCAAATCCCTTAGCTGAATTTTACAGCATGCCCGGGAGGAGATGCAGCTGGCACATTTTATGTTTTTCTATCACTCCCAGACCAACATGGAAGTAAGCAAATCTAGAGGTAATTCAATAATATCATAAATTCAATCATGCAAAAATGAAGCGCTGTTTGATTTTCCGGCACAAAAATCAGAGATATTTTGTACGTACTTGGCCCCGGATGTGATTTGAATTCTTTATTTTTCCAGTTTTTTTTACTGGAAATCTGACTGTAACTGGATTTTTGTTTTTATTTTCCTGGAAGTTGTTCAATTTTGTTATACAATACAATACAATACAAAATACTTTATTGCACTTAAGAAGACAAATACACAGTAATACACAAAAAACATAACAAAAGTACAACATAGGCGGCCTTATTGCTAAAGTAGCAATATCTGCCAGGCAACCTTTAGGTGATAGGAAAGTACGTAGCATTCCCTAATAATTTTGCGTACCGACTAAAAATAACCCTGTATTTGTTTATTTCGCAGTTCACTGGGAGGCGACTAAAACACCCTGTGTTCCGGAGTGCTACAAAGAGTGTCGAGACAAGTTCTACAATGTTGTCACAGACACCATTCCTTTCTCAGCAGCGGCGGAGTCTTTTCCTGTCGATCTGTGAGTTCTGTCAATATAGAAAACGACTATTTACACTTCAACTACGAAGCCTGATGGTGTACCTTGGTGTACCTAGAAAGGGACGTCAATGATTTTAGAAAAGATTTAGTTAAGTCATGCCCTCAACAATGCGATAGCATTGACTAAAACGAGGTTAGTATAGGCTGTTGAAAGTTTGCCTACTCCGTATTGAAAGATTTGATTGTTGAAGGTCGGGACGAAACGAGAGCAAGTTGGCCGCTGTTCATGTGTATTACATACAACCTACATGTAACTGCTACATGATGAGCCTGTTGATGGATACTAATACTTTTATTGGTAAGTAGGGTTCAATTTTAGTCTTTCACAAGTAGGTAAAAAAACATACATACTAACACGCCTGTATCCCTAATGGGGTTGGCAGGGCGTCAACGACCCAAATAAAAATCGTTCCGCTATGTCTGATAAGTTCTGAGGGTTGCATAAGATAGATCTTTATATTGATGATGAAGTGACAGGTTGTCAGCATATCGCCTAAATTACAAACAATATTACAGTACACTATACTGTAAACCTCGAATCCCTTTTGTGACATCGTTCTGTTTTTCTATCGCTCCTAGTCCAGCATGGAGATCTATTTACGTACCTTTTTTATAGAGTACCTACCTTTTTGCCCTTTATTTAGGTACTTATGTAAATATAAGACGCAAGCACAAACACTCCTTTTTAGTCATGTTAAAAATTAAAGAAAAAAAGGCTTTCATTTTTATTCACCTGTCCAAGTTGTACGTTAAAGCTTTGTAAGGAAAATGAAAGAGGATACAAATACGACAAAAGGTTGAATAAATATGGGACATTTTAATAAACGGCAAAGAGGTTGCTCAAGAAAGCACAAGCGCTTCGCTCGAATACACCAGCCCAACAGCGCACGTTTTATGATAAACATAAAATCTCACTCCCTTTGTATTTTAGAACACTGCCTCCATGGTCTGGGTTCGATTCCCGATGGGGGACAACGACTTGCAGGTACTTTTGAAGTTGTTGTGTTTATTTACATACACAGATGGTTCTTAGAAGTTCAGACGTAGAGAAAACGCCTTTTTATAATATCGGATACGCTCTGCCTACCGCTGAAGGATCTAGGTATGATTGTATTTATAATCTTTTATGTTTTCGTTTCAGCAACCTACGGTGGAATATTCTCATTATGTTTCGGCGCTTCAATACTTACAATTTGTGAATTAGCTTACCTATGTTTGGCTTCTTTCGCGGAAAAGGTCTGGAGAATGTACTTTTGTAAATTAAATCATAGAATGAAATAAAAGTCAATTAATGAAATTCATTAGAATAACATCATTTCCTGATTTAAAAAAAACCTGGCGTAAGTTGATTAGTTTTTTTGCGGAATTTTGTTTTAATAAAAACAGCGCTTTAAGCGATATTATTTCTTTATTTTATTTTTTAATACGTATCACATTCAAATACAAAATATTAATATTTATTTTATGTTTACTTAACTACTGTTGATTTTATATCATTACACCTTAAGCTAAGCATCTAGATAAAATATTTTATTTTTATTTTACAAAATATTGGTTGATGTTACAGGTTAATAAAACAACTTTCAGGTATTTGGTCCAAAAATTCGGATTTGATTACTTAATAAGAATCCACAGAAAAAAAATATAACAGTAAAATATCTTCAACTACCAGCTCTGCTTACAGCAAACAAAGCCGTTTGCTGCCTTGAAAACTGGTTACTTTGCTTCAGGCCGGTGCCAATTTTAGGTTCAGAAAAATACGAAGATGTTTTTGTGTTCTCCTCTTTTACTATGATGGTACAGTACACTCAAAGGTTACCGCCTGTTGCGATAATAATGAAATATTTACATAGAATGCTTTTATGCTAGACTACGAGCGATTTAAAGACTTTTTTGCTGTTAGAAACCATTCCCCATCTCATCATATTCTTTCTTGAAGAATAAAACCGAACTTAGTTAGGCATAGAAGAAATAAAAAATATTATCGTAAGTAAAAATAATAATCATTTTGTACAAAAAATATTAAAACTTTAAGAACGTAACGTTATTTTTTTTTCTACAGTTAGTATATAGTAAACAAAATTAGCTTAATTAAATTACTTTGATGATTGCCATCAAATATTAAATGGGAGATCACATTCATATCGGTAAAGTACTTTGTGAAATATTTCATAACTAGCGAGATTTTTCATTCTGCAGTGAGCTACAAATTAGCAATGAATGTACAGCCAATAATTGGAAGTCAAGGAATGTACAGCCAATAATTCATGTACATTGTCTGGACTCGTAGGCCCGTATTTATAATCAGATCAGCTCTCAAGAGTGACAGCGAGTTTGAGTTCGTAACAGAAACGTCATTCCAATACAAAATGACCTGTCAAATCCGCACTCAATATTGCTCTCAATCTTGAGATGGTTTTATAAATACGAGCCTTAATACCTATATCGTACCTTATTGGGTCGTCAATTATTATCAAGGCTATGCAGTATTGGCTCCGATAGGTCACTCATCTGAAATGGTCTCATGTAACTACCACATGATGGATGAATAATGAAAGCCTATGGAGAATTCGTTCTCATTTGGACGCTGATGGTCCTGTTAGCTTTGTGGTAAGGCAGTCCAATTTCACCGAAACTACGCTTCGATTCGAAATCCTTGACTGCGCATTTTCGTGATTTTGTTCCAAGTTCGAAGCTAGTATAATCAAACCAGTAAACCATGTTTGTGCCTGTTAGCCAATTACATAGGGAATAGCTTAATTCCTTTCTTAAATGTAAAGCCAAAATTTGAGGGTATTTTTAATTGAGACCGGTAAAAAGTCTTATAATATTAATTTTATTACTAACAAGGTGACTTACTTTTTTACTATGTTTTTTACATGTTATTTTATTATTTACATTTAGAACTAAATATAAATTGATAAGGTTATATTTTATACACATTTCTCATTCATTGCATTCAGTCTTCGCCAGTTAAATAAAAATGGTTTGCCAATTGTAAAAAAAATACATTGTACAGAATAATTAAGCAATAATTTACATCCGTCTATTAGGAAAGTTTACTCAAGAGATATATATACCTAAACCTTAACTATAAAAACCTGTAACTGAGTTTGAAAGTAAAGAGTTTTTTCTTGGCGTCGTAAAATATAAAATATATTTAATTACGTGCTAGCCTAGAACCTAAGATTTTTTCATAGTTTTAAATGCGTGCTTAGACTCTCTTTGCCCAGACATCTTCGTAATACCAGCACTTGAATTATATGAGTGTCCGTTCATTTCACAAGCATCTCACACACAATTACAGCTCTGCTGTAATATGTTTGCCTAGTACTTAGCCCAGGCCTCTTCATTGTATCAGCGCTTTGGCCTTGCCGCTGAAGCATCTCACTCAATGGACAACGCATGTCACGTGACTGAGTTGCGTTGTCCATGTCACTTTAGCACCTCACCCATAGCATACTCTGTTCTACAATATGTTTGCCTAGTACTTAACCCAGGCGTCCTCGTTGTATCAGCGCTTGTAGTCAATATGGCCGTGCCGCTGAAGCATCTCAACGGACAAGGCGTGCGCGGGCGCCGTGCGTCGGGACGAACGTGTCACATGACTGAGCTGGGTGGTGTGCGCACGAGGGTCGCTGTTGCGAGCCATCATTTGCGCACTGCAGGTGTGGCCGTTGTAGCGGAGGTTGTTCATCTGTTGACAAAATTTTAAGTCATTTAAATTTTGTAAGTATGTAAGCTTTTAGAGAATTGACACTTTTTTTATATACGGTACAAACCGAGTATTTTAGTGTGCTTCATTCACGTTTACTTTATTTTATTACCTCAACTTATTTTTACGAGGAATAGCACTCTCGAAGCTAACCTTTTGGGGGTGTAACTTAGTACAAAGAAACATGAGATATAAATTGAAGAGTAGGTACTGAGAAAATCCTAGGAAAAACGATGAATGTTTTTTTGACATAATTTGAGAGTCCATTGAAAATAGTTTTTGTTTTCTTCAGAATAAAGTCAAAAAATAACAAACCGGTAAAACATTAAACAATTAATGTTAATCAGACACAATTGACTCTATGATCGTTTTCCCCCTGTAGTTTACCAAACAACCAATGTTATGGCAATCTGATCGTTCTTTCAATGCCAAGTTTAAATCTTAAAAAACATATCCTCACTAAAATATTTTTCAACTGTAGACTCTCATTTGACTCTCTTTACGAAAATTTTAGACCACCAAAACCTAAACAAGTTGTTACTAGGCAAAGTAATTTGCAGCTTCAGGTTTACTTTAAGGAATTTAAAACGTTCTCTGCCAGGTCACCGATTCCAACACCTACCTTCACCAGTTTGTTTGCTAGGGTTGTCACTAAACTACATTATGAAAAAATACATTACAGATAATTCAGAAATTAAAATATCGCTGTTGACAGCCCTAGATAACCCGGACCCCTTTTTCCCAATTTTGTGGAGTCAGTATTGACACAGTGACGACAGGATGTTGGTCGTATTTTACCTAGAATTTTGTCATGATTCTCTGTTTTTATTAAAAGATTGGTTGGTACTGTATTAATAAATCGGTAGAGAGATTACTTACGGCTTGTACTTACTAATGAAGCGATCTTAATATTGAGAGCAATTATATTAGGTATAGATATGACAGACCATTTTGTACTAAAATAACATTATTCACTCGCTGTCAGTCTCAAGAGCTGATTATTTTTATACGGGTCGGTACAATAAAGAACATAATTGCTGTGTTGATTCAAAAGCCGTATCCAGCTAAAGAAATTCAAAGCTATCAGAAAGATCTATTCTCTTCTCTAAAATAACAGTAATTTTGTACCCTAAACGCCCGCAGGCAGCACTCCTTTCCCGTAATTTTCATTTGTCAGCTAACACAAAGGTGCTCTGAATAAAAGCTTGGCTGAAAGTGATTTAGACATTTTTGGTAAGAGCTTGTGACTGGTTTTGTTTCTCGCTTTTATTAGAGCGTTTGTTTTCTACTTTAGAAATTACGTCGATATTTCACCGCAAAGAATTTTTAAAGTGTAAGTACTAATATCTTCGTAGTTGTCGCATAAGTATTTGGCAATACTCATACATTACCTCCATGAGGTATTTAAGTAGGTATATAATATTATACAAAAGGCAAAGAAGGGTTACGAAAGGTAGAAAATACAATCTTCCAAAAACGGTTAGAGGCGCACATATTTTTACTCTTATTGGGACAGAATTGCTTTGTCTGGAATTCGGGGGTTGGAGAATTCACTGACCTGAATGTCATTTCTTTACACACGTAATCCAGTAACCTTTTTTTAAGATATCTAGTTAAACCATGACTATGTCTATGTAGTCTTTATTTTTCTGAACTGAAGACAAAGAAAAAAATGTGGTCATCGTATTCAGTCACGTGATGCGGCCAATAATAAATGGGCAAATTTAATAATGCCGCCAAAATCTGCAAGAACGTTCTTACTACTCAAGACATATACCTGTAGATATAAGGTAAGTTTTGACAGCTACTCTTTGGTCAACATAAGTTTTGATCGGGAATGAGTTTAGACTAAAACATAATAGGTATCCCAACCTATCTAAACCAAAATAGTATGTATAAATTCCTGTTTCTCACGTTAATTTACTCTCTAAATAATATAACTACTTTTATTAGTTTAAATATTTTCGTACTCTAGTTAATTCAATTGTTATAGTAGAGGAGAATCCCTAAATATTTGTCAGCCGCGGTGAAAACGCATTTTAAGCTCCGCCTACTTCGTAAGAGATAAAACGTGAGTTTATGTGGGTTTGTGTGTGGGTTTGCTTGTAAAAGTGTTACTGCTATTATTAGGAATGTTGAACAAAACTTATTTTTATTGAATAAAGGTTACTGGATTACGTGTGTAAAGAAATGACATTCAGGTCAGTGAATTCTCCAACCCCCGAATTCCAGACAAAGCAATTCTGTCCCAATAAGAGTAAAAATATGTGCGCCTCTAACCGTTTTTGGAAGATTGTATTTTCTACCTTTCGTAACCCTTCTTTGCCTTTTGTATAATATTATATACCTACTTAAATACCTCATGGAGGTAATGTATGAGTATTGCCAAATACTTATGCGACAACTACGAAGATATTAGTACTTACACTTTAAAAATTCTTTGCGGTGAAATATCGACGTAATTTCTAAAGTAGAAAACAAACGCTCTAATAAAAGCGAGAAACAAAACCAGTCACAAGCTCTTACCAAAATGTTCTAAATCACTTTCAGCCAAGCTTTTATTCAGAGCACCTTTGTGTTAGCTGACAAATGAAAATTACGGGAAAGGAGTGCTGCCTGCGGGCGTTTAGGGTACAAAATTACTGTTATTTTAGAGAAGAGAATAGATCTTTCTGATAGCTTTGAATTTCTTTAGCTGGATACGGCTTTGAATCAACACAGCAATTATGTTCTTTATTGTACCGACCCGTATAAAAATAATCAGCTCTTGAGACTGACAGCGAGTGAATAATGTTATTTTAGTACAAAATGGTCTGTCATATCTATACCTAATATAATTGCTCTCAATATTAAGATCGCTTCATTAGTAAGTACAAGCCGTAAGTAATCTCTCTACCGATTTATTAATACAGTACCAACCAATCTTTTAATAAAAACAGAGAATCATGACAAAATTCTAGGTAAAATACGACCAACATCCTGTCGTCACTGTGTCAATACTGACTCCACAAAATTGGGAAAAAGGGGTCCGGGTTATCTAGGGCTGTCAACAGCGATATTTTTAATTTCTGAATTATCTGTAATGTATTTTTTTCATAATGTAGTTTAGTGACAACCCTAGCAAACAAACTGGTGAAGGTAGGTGTTGGAATCGGTGACCTGGCAGAGAACGTTTTAAATTCCTTAAAGTAAACCTGAAGCTGCAAATTACTTTGCCTAGTAACAACTTGTTTAGGTTTTGGTGGTCTAAAATTTTCGTAAAGAGAGTCAAATGAGAGTCTACAGTTGAAAAATATTTTAGTGAGGATATGTTTTTTAAGATTTAAACTTGGCATTGAAAGAACGATCAGATTGCCATAACATTGGTTGTTTGGTAAACTACAGGGGGAAAACGATCATAGAGTCAATTGTGTCTGATTAACATTAATTGTTTAATGTTTTACCGGTTTGTTATTTTTTTGACTTTATTCTGAAGAAAACAAAAACTATTTTCAATGGACTCTCAAATTATGTCAAAAAAACATTCATCGTTTTTCCTAGGATTTTCTCAGTACCTACTCTTCAATTTATATCTCATGTTTCTTTGTACTAAGTTACACCCCCAAAAGGTTAGCTTCGAGAGTGCTATTCCTCGTAAAAATAAGTTGAGGTAATAAAATAAAGTAAACGTGAATGAAGCACACTAAAATACTCGGTTTGTACCGTATATAAAAAAAGTGTCAATTCTCTAAAAGCTTACATACTTACAAAATTTAAATGACTTAAAATTTTGTCAACAGATGAACAACCTCCGCTACAACGGCCACACCTGCAGTGCGCAAATGATGGCTCGCAACAGCGACCCTCGTGCGCACACCACCCAGCTCAGTCATGTGACACGTTCGTCCCGACGCACGAGCGCCCGCGCACGCCTTGTCCGTTGAGATGCTTCAGCGGCACGGCCATATTGACTACAAGCGCTGATACAACGAGGACGCCTGGGTTAAGTACTAGGCAAACATATTGTAGAACAGAGTATGCTAGGGTGAGGTGCTAAAGTGACATGGACAACGCAACTCAGTCACGTGACATGCGTTGTCCATTGAGTGAGATGCTTCAGCGGCAAGGCCAAAGCGCTGATACAATGAAGAGGCCTGGGCTAAGTACTAGGCAAACATATTACAGCAGAGCTGTAATTGTGTGTGAGATGCTTGTGAAATGAACGGACACTCATATAATTCAAGTGCTGGTATTACGAAGATGTCTGGGCAAAGAGAGTCTAAGCACGCATTTAAAACTATGAAAAAATCTTAGGTTCTAGGCTAGCACGTAATTAAATATATTTTATATTTTACGACGCCAAGAAAAAACTCTTTAC
>JARACY010001534.1:0-56379 GCA_029255725.1 Scrobipalpa atriplicella
TCTCAAACAAGTAATTTTACAGTAGCAATTTCTTTTTCTACGAGTTATTACAAATAAAACTTAAAGATGTTATATATATCAAATTAAAGGCAATTTCTTAAACTATATAGCAACAATATTTTTAACAATAAATACCAATTAATCTTGTATAAAAACAATAATTAAAAAAAATAGTAAAGTGATTTTTTGCATATTTTTTTAAATAACTAATTAACGGCTTAATTTTCATGAACACTATAAAGACAATATTTAAGGTATATGGTAAGACCTTAAAAATAAAAACTTTAATCGGATAAACAGTTTTTGAGATATAGTAGATATTATGAAAATTATCATTTTCTGTCTAAGATTGGCCGCCATTTTTATCAGATACTACTTAGAGATGAGAAATAAGGTTTTTTAACATTCTTATAAGCCTGTCTAACTACGGTATTAAGAAAAAAAAAACACTCAAAGTTTACCATTTTTTTCGAATATTTGCCATCTTTAATCGGCCGCCATTTTTGTTAGCTACCACTCAGAGATGGCAGGCATAGTTTTTTTTACATCCCTATAATTATGTCCAACTCAACTACCGTATAAAGGAAAATTGGTACCCCCAAAATTTACCGATATGTTGAGCATCCCATGGACTAGTAGTTACTAGTACTCCTGACGCCTTTTTTTACTTTATTTATACAGTGTAGTGGAGGAAACAGACATTGTTGAATGCTTCATAAAAATCTTACTATAATAAAATTTGACTACGTTCGGAGATTTTATAAAAAAAAAAAAATGCTTTTTTAAACTTGTGACTGATCCTGATCTCAGTGGCTAATGCGGAAAAAAATGAGCTTTTCAATATCCGTTCTAGCGATTGAGTTTTTTAATTACAAATTCTATCCCACCATAGATCGGCGTACCGTTCCCGAACACGTTTGACATGGCCGTGAAGGAGAAGATGAACTACAACGACAAATACGCTAATGAGAGGAAATTACTAACTAGCAGGGAGTGGCTGAGGGTGCAAGCTTACAGGTAAGATTTATGTTCTCTGTGACTTTTACAGTATGCCGGGGAAGTTAATCAGCTGGTATATTCTACTTGTTCTTTATCATGAATAGCAATCCTGACTATAGACTGACAATCAGTTGACCTATCGTTTGTTCTACCACTCAGCGAAATTCTTGATCTCCTTAAACGCCATTCTGTAAAATAGAGCATCATCTATACGAGATTTACTATGGCGCAGAACAGGTAGTCGTTCTTCATAGAAATGATAAACATCACTCTAATTTCCAAGAATTTCGCCGAGTGGCAAGATGGCTCAGTCTGTTAAAGCAGCACGAATCGCCGATTCTGTGGGTTCGAATCACACACGTATTTTGTAAGGTTTTGCTTTCTTTATTTACACCTACTGCACCTACACGACTACTTACCATGAATACATGTGTGTTTTCAGAGCACTAAACCAAGCGGTGGGTCGCTGTGTCCGTCACAGGAACGACTGGGGAGCAGTACTACTGATAGATAGTAGGTTCCAACAGACTTACTATACGGAACACCTGTCCAAGTGGGTGCGAGGCTTTGTGAGTAAAACCCCAACATATTTTTTAAACTGCAACTCTCATTTGTATGTTTGTATCTTGATCTGTTATTTATCTCGAGCCCTTACTTTGGTTAACTTGATATCTTATTTGTTTATCTTGATCAATTATTTGTTTATCTCTTATTTGTCTGTCTTGATCTCTTATTTGTCTATCTTGATCTCTTATTTGTCTATCTCGATTTCTTATTTTGTCTATCTTGATATCTTATTTATCTATCTTGATCTCTTATTTGTCTATCTTGATCTCTTATTTGTCTATCTCGATCTCTTATTTTGTCTATCTTGATCTCTTATTTGTCTATCTTGATCTCTTATTTGGCTATCTTGATATCTTATTTGTCTATATTGATCTCTTATTTGTTCAAACTTCTTGATTTGTAATAATAATTAGCTTTTCCTTAACTTTGTATTTCTATCTCACAGCTGGGCAACAATCACCACACGTTTGAAAGCCTGGTGAACAGCTCCAACGGCCTCGAGACCTTCATGAGGGACATGGCCATACGGGAGAACGAAGACTGCTGAACTTAGCCGTATCATAGTCATAGGCTAGATGCCCCTACATAAAACTATAACGGCATGGAAAATAGTGGTATGTGGGAAAGCAATCGTGGCTGATATGAGAAATGTGCTGCGACGAGTTTCCCTTGTCTAGGCGAGAACCCAAGGGTGGATTTAGAGGGGGGGGGGGGGGGGGGGGGGGGCTGGCACGGGGGCATGTTCCCCCAGAACGGTGTTTTTTGTACTGTAGAGGTTCCATCACAGTATGTACACTTGTGCCCCCCCCCCCCAGACATGCTTGTGCCCCCCCCCCCCCCCCCCCCCCCCAGAAAAAAATCCTGGATCCGCCCTTGCAAGAATCTAAGCAAAGACTAGGTTTTTATAGGAGGCTAAAGTAGCTAGAGACAGCGGGGATCGTAATTTTTCTCTCATACCTAATTTAGTTAGAAAGCGATGTGATAGACGGCTGTTGTTCAAAATTGTGTCTCGCAATGGGATTAAAAACTGAGAACTAAATGGCGCCACTGTTGAGTATTCCTTTTTCCTGTGATTGGTCAGTAATCTGTCAATATCAATATCAATGTCAGTTTTGTCTTCTCATTGGTCTCTTTTGGAACACTCAACAGTGGCGCCATCTGCAATTAGCTTTGCGTCTTTATCCCCATTAGTAACAAAATAACTCTGAATATAAAGCATTTAATTTTGATTTTTCGTTTTTGCTTTTTGTACTTAATATTGTTATTCTAGTTTTCACTTCGTTGCCAAAAGAAGACGCATATATATTTTTTTTAATTGCTAAATAGTTGTATAGGTACTACTATAAGTAAAATAAAAGTATTTTACGTGCCTTATGTACAGGATGAATAATATCATTATAATCAAAGAATAATAAAATAAATTGATTTTTAAAACAATCTCGTTTTATTAAATATTTCACATGATTTTTTTGAGGATATTTTAGCACTCACAATGCTATTTTTATTTCATATAAATATGAAAGAAAGAAAATAATAAATTCGACTCGGGCCACGAACCTCGGGCAGGATTCGAACCTGCGCCTCTGGATTGCCGGTCCATTGCACTACCAACTATGCTACCGAGACTGTGACGGGAGTGACGAAATTAGTATAGTCTTTCTTTATGTACACGTCATAGAGACGTAGGCGACATCTAGCCGTGTTGTGTAAGAACTACACAGGGCTTGACTAGTCCAAATTACGATTGGAATTCAAGTCAATAATGATATCGTCTTACTTTAGTAGTGCAATGGACCGGCAATCCAGAGGCGCAGGTTCGAATCCTGCCCGAGGTTCGTGGCCCGAGTCGAATTTATTATTTTCTTTCTTTCATATTTATTTCACATGATTTATCTATTTTATCACAGTTCTGCTTACTTACTAACATACTGGGTGTAAGGGACAGCTAACTGATAGGGGTTGCTCAGTCAACGATACTGAACAACTATCAACAGGATATTTTTACAGGAAATGAAAAAAAAATTTGCTTTTCCATTCAAATTGTCTGTATGAAAAATTCATTCATTTTGTATGAAAAAGCAAATTTCTTTTTTTATTTCCTGAAAATAATTCCTGGTGATAGTTGATCAGTTTCGTTCACTGAGAAGCCCCTATTTGCGGGACGACTGTCCCTTACACCCGGTATAACTCTACCATCGCTGCACAGCAATGAAAAACTCATTTAGGCGATGGGCGTGTTCCAGCTTATCCGCGTGCAGAACATTTGTGCAGATTTCCCAGAACTACGTGCTCATTTTGGGAAAAGGACATTATGAGCTGAGACGCTCTGAAGTCAGATGTCCACAGGGATGAATGGCGACGTCGTCCGGCCTGAAACAATAATACATACATACATAAAATCACGCCTTTATCCCTAATGGGGTAGGCAGAGTGTCAACGACCCAAACAAAGGTTGTTCCGCCACGTTTGACATGTTTTGAGGGTTGTTTAAGATAGATCTGTAGGTATATTGCTGTAGTGACAGGTTGTCAGCCCATCGCCTAAATTACAATATACTGAAACCCTCGAATCCCTTAGCTGGTTTTTACAGCGTGCCCGGGAGGAGATGCAGCTGAATGTTGCCACGCTTCCCAGTCCAGCATGGAAGTAATAAACAATGATAATAATGATAAACATCTACTACAGAACCGGTCTGTAGATTAAATCGATTAAAGAAAGAAAGAAAGGAAAGAAATTTTCCCAGAATCTATTAAGTTAAGCACAAAATTATTTAACATTTAGAAGGACAAAGCGGCGGTACCTAGTACCAGCACTCATAATGTTATTTAATAGAAAGAAAAAAATATTTATTCGGTACCAAAGTTATTACAATTAGACATACATACATAAATCACGCCTTTATCCCTAATGGGGTAGGCAGAGCGTTAACGAACCAAACAAAGGTCATTCCGCCACGTCTGACAAGGTTTTTGAGGGGTTGTTTAAGATAGATCTGTATATTGCTGTAGTGACAGGTTGTCAGCCCATCGCCTAGATTACAATATATTAAAACCCTTGAATCCCTTAGCTGGTTTTTTACAGCATGCCCGGGGGGAGATGGCAGCTGGCACATTCTAGGTTTTTTCTATCGCTCCAATCCTGCATGGAAGAAATAAGAATTACAATTAGACAACTTAACTAAATAGCCTAATAGCTGTTATTATTTTAGGTTTTTACTAATTAAAGAGATTGTACTGTCTTTAATCTTTTATTTTTATCTCTACAAACAAGATCACCGAGCTATACTCCAGCCATATTTTTATTGACCACACAATTGACATAGATAATAGAGGGAAAATTAAAAAAAAATAATTAACAAAATGTTGTACAATTATACAGCCAAATCTGATATTCAACATTCCCCCTTAATTGTGCAACATTTACATTTTTATCAAAGAATTTACAATTTTATTAAATTTTTCAAAACATAAGCTTTTTGGTCATAATGTCTGCTAAATTATCATTAGTGTTAATATACTTAATTGAAATAATATTTTTAGAAACAATATCCTTTAAGAAATGAAATTTTATATCAATATGTTTTGTTCTTCTTGAGTTTTCAAAACTTTTTGCCATGCATATAGCACTGCTGTTGTCTACTTGCAAGGTACTTTCATCACTGCTACAATTCAGATGTTTTGCCACTCCTTTTACATTCATCAGTTCCTGTGCGGTGACCGCTGCAGCTATATATTCCGCTTCTGCTGTAGAAAGTGCGACACAGTGCTGCTTCTTCGACGACCATACTATCGGATTCTCGCCGTGAAGAATAAGTGTGCCACTTACACTTTTTCGATCTGCGTTGTCACCCGCCCAATCAGCGTCAGAGAAGGCAGTCAGGTTGTTGTTTCTCTGTCTTCTTAAATATTAATCCTTTCTCTCTAGTACCTTTCAAATAACGTAGTATTCTTTTTCCAGCTTTCCATGTGGTTTCACTTACTTTGTCTAGATATCTGCTCAGGTAGGAGACAGAATAAGTAAGATCCGGTCTTGATATCATAGTCAGGTATAGTAAACTTCCTATTAACTCGCGATATAAATCTTTCTTTTCGCCTTCTTCTATTTTCTCTTCTGGATTTATTTTGAAGTTAACTTCCATAGGTGTTTTTCATTTCTTTACTTTCTGTCATGTTAAATTTTGTCAATATCTTTTCTATCATTTGAGATTGAGTTAGTTTTATGCAGTTCTTTTCTCTTTCTATTTCCATTCCTAGAAATCTCTTAGCTTCTCCTAGATCTTTTGCATTGAACTCCTTTTTTAAATCTTTAATTATCTGTTCACTATTTCCAATAATTAAAATATCATCAACATAGATTATCATCCAACAGTCTTCTTTGTAGTATAGGCAGGAATCATATTCTGATCTTTTAAATCCTTTTTGTATTGCAAAATCATTAATTGTTTCATTCCAGCAACGTGGAGATTCTGTCAACTCGTAGAGAGCTCTTTTTAGTTTTAGAACTTTACCCTTTTCACATTTATATCCTTCAGGGGGTTGTATGTATACTTCTGATTTTACTTTTCCATTTAGGAATGCAGTCGGTATATCAAGTTGTCTTATTGGTAAGTCTTCATTTACTGCTTTTGAAATAAACAATCTTACGCTTGGCATTCTTGCTACGGGTGAATACATCACTTCTGACTCATTTTGTTTTTTTCAATTGGAAGCCTTTTGCGACTAATCTTGCCTTTTTAGTTCCATCTTCTTTTTCTTTAAATATCCATTTCGTATCTATTGCTTTTTTGTCTGTTGGTTTGTTTTCTTCCGTCCATGCTTCTAGTTTTTTTAGTGCTTTTAGTTCTTTGTTTATAGCTTCTTTCCAATCCATATCTTTAATAGCTTCTTCATATGTACTTGGTATTATTCTTTGTGTATTAATGCTGTGAGCAATATTTATCTCATAATCTTTTAAGTAGGTAGGTATCTTTATTGTTCTTCCAGATCTTGATGCTATTGGAGGTAGTAGGTATTCTTTCACTTGTTGACTCTTCATATTCATCTGAGCTAATATTTTCTTGTAGCTGTATATCCTCTTCCTGATTTTCTTCTATTTGCTGTGTAGCTTCCAGATTTTTCTTGAATTTGTTGTGTATTTTCCTGATTATTTGTATCTGTTGTGTATTTTCTGATTTTCTTGTATATCTTCTAGTAATTGTGTATTTTCTTCATCTTCGTGTGTATCTTCTGTATTATTTTCATTTATCCTCTCATATTTATTTTTGTTTTCTTGTGATGTCTTTATTAGTATTATGTTGTTTCCATTTTCTTTTTCTTCTGTGTTTTTCTTATCTTCTTTGTTATGTCTTTTGAATATAAGATCTCTTCTTATTATTATTTCTCTTTTTGCAGGGACCCAAAGCCGGTATCCAGTAGGAGCATATCCGACCATTATTAGTTTTTCACTTCGTGCATCTAATTTCTTCAGCGGTGTTAGTTTCTTTGAATATACTTCAGAGCCAAATGTTTGTATGTTTTTAACATTGGGTCTTCTACCAGTCCATTTCTGAATAGGAGTTTCTTCATCTTTCGGTGTTCGGTTCAGGATATATGTTGCTGATAGAGCTGCTTCTCCCCACATCTCTTTTTCTAGGTTGGACTCGAACAGCATCGCTCTTACTTTTTCCATAAGTGTTCTATTAAAGCGTTCGGCCTTACCATTCTGTTGAGGGCTGTATGCAACAGTATAATCTAGCCGGATTCCTTGACTTCGACACCATTCTTTCATTTGGGAACTGGTATATTCTCCTCCATTATCGCAACGCACTACACTGACCTTTTCACCTGTGTGGCGCTCGACTTCTTGTAAATATTCTTTTAAATGAGTGAATACTTCACTTTTGTTCGAGATCAGGTATATCTGTGTGTAGTCGGTGAAATCATCGATGAATGATAACACATATCTTTTTCCATCCCATGTTGTAGGAGTTACTGGGCCACAGACATCAGTATGAATGGTATGTATTTTTCTTTCAGCTTTGTTTCTTGAGTGAAACGGCAGTCTTGTCTGTT
This sequence comes from Scrobipalpa atriplicella, assembly GCA_029255725.1. Lineage (NCBI taxonomy): Eukaryota > Metazoa > Arthropoda > Insecta > Lepidoptera > Gelechiidae > Scrobipalpa > Scrobipalpa atriplicella. The sequence continues at coordinate 7,617 of JARACY010001534.1, forward strand.
TTGCTTGCATGCACACATCACATGATGAGGTAAGTGATGAATCTATGTCTTCTTTTGTTATATTTATACCATCCACTGCTTTAATAATGTTCTTTAATGTTTCTTTTCCAGGATGACCATATCTTACGTGCCAGTCTTCCACTTCATCTGTACATGACACCAAAGCTTCTTTTTCTTTATCCGTAGTTATATTTATGATGTACAAGCCGTTGTTATCTTTCTGCCCTTTCAGAATTATCTCATCATCCTTTTTTATAAGTACTTCCTTTTTTTTAAAAGTTACTTCTCCGTCTTTTTCTGTTATTGCATTTACTGATAATAAATTTTTCTTTAACTTGGGTACATATAAAACTTCCTCAAATGTTATTTTTTCACTTTCAATGATGCCCATAATATCTGATCGCAATGTATCTTCTTTTTTAGCTGTGTGTATTGTTACCGAGCAATCTTCTTTATTTTTCAAAATGTTTTCATTATTTGTCATGTGTTGGGTACACCCAGAATCAACTATGAAATTGTCTGTTTGTTCTGTAGTTTTTTCTGTAAAGAATGATACTGCGGTTTTTTCTTTTCCCTTATTTTTGTTAAAGTAGCAATCTTTTTCTTTGTGATTAAACTTTTTGCATATTTTACATTGCTCTCTTCTGGTGTTTTTAAAATAGCAAGTACTCACATCATGATTATTTTTCTTGCATATGGTGCAATATTTTTTGGAGCTTTCACTGTTTTTATACTTGTTAATTTTAGCTTTAAATGCCACTGAGCTTTCAGATGAACTTTCTGTACATCTCTGTTCTTCTACGAGCAACCTTGATGTAAGATTTATAATATTTTGTTCGGACGAAGAGGATGACTCCCAGGCGGTAATAAATGTTTTGTATTTATCTGGTAATGTAGATAATACTTTAGACACAAGCATCTTTTCATTGATTTTCTCACCCAGACTGTTCAGTTGGTGGGCTAGGCTTTCCAACATGCCAATATGATGGGTCATTGTCTTGTTTTCGTCATATTTGTATTGAAAAAATTCTTGCAGCAACTGACATTTCTTCTGATCGGATTGTTTCTCAAATATTCTTAGAAGTTTATCGTACATATCTTTTGAACTATTGCATGATAGTAGGCATGAAAGTAACTTTTTATCGACCGTACTCGTGATTATTTGCTGCGTGCGCGCTTCACTTATTTGGTGCACAGTTGCCTTTTTTTCATCTTCCGTAAGCTCTTTACTCACGTATTCTTCGAGTCCTTCACTTCTTAGCAGTATATTTATTTGAAATTTCCATATAGGAAACGATTTCTCGTCACAAAGACGCTCTATGTTTTTTAGGTTATCTGAGGCCATTTTTCCGTGTCTCGATGTCTTTTCACTGTAGATTTTTACTTTTTACGTAACCACTGCGACGCTACCATGTTATTATTTTAGGTTTTTACTAATTAAAGAGATTGTACTGTCTTTAATCTTTTATTTTTATCTCTACAAACAAGATCACCGAGCTATACTCCAGCCATATTTTTATTGACCACACAATTGACATAGATAATAGAGGGAAAATTAAAAAAAAAATAATTAACAAAATGTTGTACAATTATACAGCCAAATCTGATATTCAACAATAGCGTGGACGAAAAAATGTTGTCTATGCTAATAGCTAAACTCGATACCGAAAATGTTCCTAGATCAGCAATATCAGCATATGATACAGCAACACAGTATATTATTTGTTTACCTGTAAAAATCAAGTCTCCTTATAAGGCCCCGACTCGTAGTATAATGTGCCGTCTAAACAGATCACTAATCAGTTTTTCATTGTAAAATATAAGCGAACACTCTGAATAGGCACTAATCGTCGCCTTCAACACATAAGGGCGTAACTGTCATTTTTTACCAAAACCACTTAAATATACAGTTCTTTTAAGAATTTCGAGATCTATATTTATTACGAATCTGAAAATCCGTATCATGCTTGGTTTTGGATTTGGGGAGGGGCGTAAGTAGCATCGATGGTCATTTTGTGTTATCACATAAGGGCCTAAGTGAACATAAGTTTGTACGTTAAACAAAAACGAAGAATATTTTCGATAAATCCTGTATTCTTCTTTTTGTCGTGTGGTTTACGAGTCGATCGACCCGGTGAACACTGGTGACAGGGTTTTTAAACCGCCTAAAAGCACAGCTAATAGGCCTCTGACATGGTTTGTGTAACGACCACTATCAAAGATAACGTCTAGGACCAAAGGCTTAACGTACCATCCGAAACACGGAATCATTTTTCTTCTAGATATTCAGGTGTTTCAACCTGCATTGTCCTAACTCAACTAAGGGAAAACGCACACAAAGTGATAAATTGAATTCAAATAATCAGTTCTGCGTTCGGACATGGGAATAGAACCCAGGGCCTCCGGATCGCGGCAGCCCATGGCTCAGACCACAAAACCACGGAAGCAGTTCTTATTTATTAAAATTTTACCTATAATTTAAATAAGTATATAATTATTATTAAAATAAAAAAGGTAATACCATTTACTTCCATGCTGGACTGGGAGTGATAGAAAAACATAGAATGTGCCAGCTGCATCTCCTCCCGGGCATGCTGTAAAAACCAGTTAAGGGATTCGAGGGTTTTAATGTATTGCAATTTAGGCGATGGGCTGACAACCTGTCACTATAGCAATACACATGACCATCTGAAATAACCCTCAAAACTTGTCAGACGTGGCGGAACGACCTTTCGGTCGTTTTCGCTCTGCCTACCCCATTAGGGATAAAGGCGTGATTTATGTATGTATGTATGTATGTATTACCCTGTAATAAAAATATAGATAACTTGAATGAAAAATAAATAAAATACTTATCTAATCAAATTTCTGAACGCACCATAGTATACTTTTTTTATTTTTCTGGCGCCACCTGCGAATTTGAATTTCGAACACCAATTTGGGACCGATTTTGCCAATTTATCACTTTGTGATATTTTTCTCAGTTTGGTTAGGACAATGCAGGCTGGATCACCTGATTCCGTGCTTCCGAGGGCACGTTAAGCCGTCGGTCCCAGTTGCTGTCTTTTATAGTGGCTGTTACACGAACCGTGTCAGAGGCCTATTCGCTGTGCTATTAGGCGGTTTAAAAACTCTGACATAGGGTTCATCGAGTCGATCGAATCGAGAGCCCACACGACAAGTGAAGAAGAAAAAATTTAAAAACAAAACATTCAGCCCTAACTAAAACAAATATACATAGACGTAACACTATTCGTTACGAAAACTCTTCTAACAAACTTCGAAAACTGTGTAACACATAAGGGCGTAACTTGCAAATCAGGGTTCAAAAAATACATAAATGAATATTCCATACGAAATAAAAGTATGACCGTAAAATTAATAGTGTCGAAATAAACTAGATAGACTACTGTAACTATGAGTAAAATAAGATTAGTGCATATTTAAAACAACATAAAGTTCTTACACTTCAAACTTATTTTTCATCTAAAAACGCGTCTACTGAACAATTTACGTGTTGTCAGTTAGGCCCTTATGTGTTGAAGCCGACGTAATGGTCTGCAATGCAATGTTTTTATTGGTCATGATACTAAACTTCAACATTTAGTGATCTCGCTCTATATCAGTCTTCAACATTTCGCTCATCCGCAGAAAAAACGGCACTAATGACATTTACCACATTTTACAGGAGGCAGCTTTAAAGTTTTTAAATTTTTTGTTATCAAATACAAACTATGTATCGAAAGTAACTGTGTCGCAAAGTAGTTAATATTATTGTACCAATATTTAGCTATTTAAAAAATACTATTATTACGTATCCAAAGTAGCTAATCTCTTTAAAATTATCATAAACCATGATGACAACCTACAGTTGTGTCATTTTTCTACTAAACATTATTTTTTAATGTAGTTGTGACATCATAAACGCTATGGCAGGGTAATGAAAATTCGTCAAAAATAAATCTGGACCCCATGGTTCTTCCTTCAGGTAGGGTCGCGCGCTCCCTGCGAAAGACCAAGCCCCGGAAGGCCCCTGGCATCGACGGCATCACCAACATGGCCCTCCGAAATCTGTCCCAGCGTGGCATAGCAACCTGCACCCGCCTATTTCACGGGGTACTAAGAACCAGCTTCTTTCCAAAAGAGTGGAAGACTAGTGTGGCAGGAGCCCAAGCCGGGCAAAAATCCACAAAATCCCGAGAGTTACCGGCCCATAACTCTCTCCAAGGTCTTTGAGCGCTTACTCCTGGGGTTCCTGACGCTCCACATTATCGCGCGCCGCGTGCAGTTTGGCTTTCAAGCGGAGCACTCAACTATACCCTGCAACTGTCCAGAGTATTACACCAAATGGCCGTGAATATCAACAAAAAGGAGCACATGGTAGCAGTATTTCTGGACATGGAAAAGGCCTTCGACCGGGTGTGGCATACTGGTCTGATGTACAAGCTGGCCACCACCAACGTCCCATGCCGCCGGGTTCACACCATAGCCACCTTCTTAGATCACCGCTATTCCAAGGTGAGGGTGGAGGACCACGTCTCCACCGAGCGGAATAACAGCCGGAGTCCCGCAACGCTGTCTATATCCAGCCTTGTATTCGTTGTACACTGACGACATCCCTTTCGGCGACAGGACAGAACTGGCCTTATACGCCGATTATGCCGCCTACTTCACTTTCTCTACCAGTGCTGACTTCGCCGTCACAAGGCTTCAAAAGGCGCTGAACTTGCTACCCGCCTGGCTAAGCAAATGGCGACTAGCCGCCAATGCCTGCAAGACCGTGGCCATCATCGTCAGTTGCCACCGCATCATACCGCCACGACACCTATCATCCACGCTCTCATTCCGATCTGTCAATCCATCCCTTGGTCTGGTCTTTCACGGTTAAATACATTAATAAATTTCGACTTCCCATTCCGAATGTAATTTTAGAAAACAACCATGACGTAACTCTAGCGATTTATCATCAATGTTGCCAAAATACCGTGCAAAATTACTACGAAATAAAAAACAAAATGAAATTTTGTCAACAGTAAGAACAACTTTATCTTATTATATTTAAACGAATTGGAGCTAAACCGGCACAAAATGCATTTAATGTCGTAATTATGCTTAAAATAAATGAAAATCTGGTGTAAGAATGACACAAAGAACAATTGTGCCGATATAGTTCCAACATTACTCTTAGGTAAATTAATGAAAGCCTGGAGTAAGAATGACGCAAAGAACAATTGTGCCCAAATAGTTCCAAATTTTAAATAAATTTACATATCTCATGCTCAGTAAGTGGTTCATACAACCCTAAAACCCGGGATGTAAGTGGTACTTTGCATCATAGGTTTTGAAACCTATGCTGCAAAGTAATTTGAATAAGGAACTGTCAAATTGCAAGAAAAAAAAAGTTGATAGCCTTATTTCAAACACACGGAATCGGATGATTAATCGAATCGGAATCGATTTTAAAACAAATTCTATTCGAATTTATTTAAATATCGAACTGGCCAGTACTAAATATGACGCATAGAGTCACGGAATAAGGCCATAAAAATGTAAACATAGGATTATGAAAATTATGAAATTTTTACTCTGTGGTTTTTATAACATATTTATAACCTCAAAACTTGAGTTTGTCGATTTATTACTTAGCATTTTATTATAAAACATTAACAAATTAAACAGTCAGTATACTTAACAAAATGTCTACTTGCAAATTAGATAATTTTTCTTACGCGAATGCATATATTTGTGATGGTTAAATTCACTCATAGTGAGTTGGTATTGCCTACTGTTTCGTCGTAATTTCATGTTTTAATTTTCTTATATTTTCCCATAATTTTAACTTATCTTTCATTCGATATGTAAAGCATAGTGCTTACCTCATGGTGTAAGTCATCAAATGCATACTCGTACCATTAGCGCCCTCGCTGCGCTCGGGCGCCAAAAACCTCGTATGCATTTGATGACTTACATCCTTTGGTTAGCAATATACTATTAATGTCTCAATTAACTTTGTGTCGATGTAGCTCCTGAACACGTCCGCACTCAGCAGAACTCCCCGCGAAACTGGCGATTGTGACGTTCTTGATCCCAAGAGGGCGAAAATTTAGTATCAAAGTAAGAACGGCACTGCGCCGTCTAGGGGTAAATACTGGAAATACGAATGTGCCGTCTTTGCTCCGGATGCATTTATACTCAAGGGTAATTATGCCATTAAAAACTCGATTTTGGAAAAAATGCAATTGTGCCGTTTTTTCTGCGGATGAGCGATTTAGTGATCTCGCTCTATATGAGTCTTCAACATTTCGTGATCTCGCTCTATATGAGTCTTCAACATTTCGTGATCTCGCTCTATATGAGTCTTCAACATTTCGTGATCTCGCTCTATATGAGTCTTCAACATTTCATGATCTCGCTCTATATAAGTCTTCAACATTTCGTGATCTCGTTCTATATGAGTCTTCAACATTTCTGGATCTCGCTCTATATGAGTCTTCAACATTTCTTGATCTCCCTCTATATATGAGTCTTCAACATTTCTGGATCTCGTTCTATATGAATCTTCAACATTTCTTGATCTCGCTCTATATGAGTCTTCAACATTTCTTGATATCGCTCTTTATGAGTCTTCAACATTTCTTGATCTCGCTCTATATGAGTCTTCAACATTTCTTGATCTCGCTCTATACCCCGACACAAAAGACTAGACAAAAATGGGGGCGCCACTTTCTTCGCGCAGGCAGCTTTTATATGGCAATACATTGATTATTTTGTATGAAAAATTAGGTGATGCCAGTTGAAATAATTTTAGTTCCGTTTCAAAAGTTTTGTGTCACCGTGTATGTGAGTGTTCAGCTGTTTAGTGCAGTCTGTTGCGCGCGCGTGTCGTTTGAGATGCGAGATGTGCGGGAACGCGCGCGCGCAGATAGAGCACTTGAACGGACGCTCGCCTGTGTGGTACCTGCAACCAATTACAACATCAATACATATTTTTCTTCGTGTGGGTTTCGAGTCAATCAATCCGAAGAAGCCTGCTGTCAAAGATTTTAAACTGCCTATAGCCCCGCTAATAGGCCTTTGACATGTTTTGTGTGACAGCTAACGTGCCCTCCGAAGCAAGGAATCTTTTTCCTTCCAGACAATCAGGCTATTCAGCCTGCATTGTCCCAACCAAACTGGGGAAAATGTCACAAAGTGACAATATAATTGACAAATATGTCCATGGCTCAGACCACTAGACCACGGAGGCAGTTTAACATACCTCTGATGCACTACCAGGTCCCCTTTCTTGTAGAACTTCTGCCGGCAACCGGGGTGGTCACAAACATGGCGGTAGTTCATTTCGTGGTCACGCTCTATGTGAGTCTTCAACTGGAACAGATATTAATAGTTAATCATTATCATAGGTGCCGATTCTGTTGCAGATAAAACATATTTTAGTTTGGTTGTGTCACTTTCTAAAATTTGAATATAATAGAGACGGCAACACAGCATCTGATAATATCCTGTCAAAGTGACGTTCCATGCATGCTCTGTCAACGAAACTGAACAACTATGACAAGGAAATTTTAAGAAATGAATAATTTTTTTGCTTTTCCATACAAATTGTCTAATCGTTATTTTGTAATAAATATCATTCTTTTTATATTTAGGTACTGAAATAATTTATTGGTGAAAATTGAACAGTATCAGGTTCCAACCCTGTCCTTTACACCCGGTATGAACTGATATTAAATCACTTACCATCCACTTCGCACTGAACTGTCTATCACAAATCTCGCAGTTGACAGCTTTAGTGACAATCGGCTGATGTTGAGCTCGGTGATGTTTGTTCAGAGTGGACCTGTAGCTGAACTTCTCACCGCATATTGGACATTTGTGACGGCGTAGGGATGGGTTGTGGGTCGCTGCGTCAATTCAAAATTATGTGTTAGTTTTGTAGTTGCATAGAAAAACATAGAATGTGCCAGCTGCGTCACCTCACGGGGATACTGTAAAAACCAGCTAATGGATTCTAGGGTTTCAGTATATTGTAATTTAGGCGATGCGCTACAACCTGTCGCTGCAGCAATATACAAATCTATCTTAAACAACCATCAAAACTTATCAGACGTCGCTCCGCTTTGTTTAGGTCGTTGACGCTGTACCTACCCCGTTAGGGAACAGGCGTGATAGTTTTGCAAAAGCAGTATATGGCGAATACTATCAAAAAGCCACTTCACATTTAGCCAGAAAAGAGTCAAATATTTAGCAAAGTAAAAAGACATTTTAAGTTGCTTTTAATCAAAAGGACCTATTATTAGCTAAAATACACATCTTTCCTTTTAACAATATTGCCCTCGATTCTGGCCGCCACATTCTTAACAAATTTTAAAATAGTGCTGTCACTTTCTTTACTTTGACATAAGAACAGGATAGCAAATAAACACATGTGTTTGACGTTCCTAATTTGACATAAGCTATTTAATGTCAGATTAGGAATGTCAAAGTCATTTGTTTATTTGCTATCCTGTTCTTATGTCAAATATAAGAAAGTGATAGCGCTACTAAGAGTCTAAGAATTAGAATTAGTAACTGGATGGCGTGAATCGAGGCCTTAACTAACTTTAATATAACGGATTAATGATTTCATGTTCGTATATCTTCCTACCAAACCAATCATGAAGCAATAAGATCATAATACTTACCTAAATGCGACTTAAAGTTGTCCTTCTTATCGAATACTTTGTTGCATTTCTTACAAACGAAACGAACTTTTATCTTCTCTTTAACTTCTTTATTATCTTTATCATTCGCCCTCTCTGTCACTTTGACTGGATCTACTTTTAATACTAATGGTTCCACTTTTACCACTAACGGTTCATTTGGTTCTATTTTATCTGCAGTTTCATCTTCAGAATTATCAAAATTTTTATTATTATCTTCTACAAATTCTACCCCAATATTCAACATGTCTGTTAGTTGTGCTGCATCAATTTCGCTATTAAGACTAATAATGAATGTATCATCATCTTCGGTTGAGATGTACTGGACATTGTTTTCTCCAATCAATTGGTTTAGATTCGCTGCTAAGTTTGTGCTAGCTTCTAAGTCTACATCGCTTTCAAATATAGTTGCACATTCGTTGACAGATACTGAAGTAGTTTGCAATACGTCGTTTTGCTTATCGGTAACATTTGCTTCAGGAACATTGAGTAATTCGTCTGGTAGGTGATCAGCTTTGACATGATATAGCGCATTCATTATATCTTGATCTATTTTACCACCTTCTTGAAAATCAAATATTTCGCCGTTTCTAGCATAATCGACATCATTAGTGTTGAATATGTGGCTTGGTTGAAATGTATCAAAGTCTATATCATTATAAAATAGTTCGTCATCTAGAGTATGCAGCTGATTCATGTCTTTAAGGAATTCTATGTGTAAATTGTCTGGCATGGTGTTTTCAGTTTGATTATTGTAAACATTGAGAATTCCGTTTTGTGTGGACATGGTCATGTAGTCATCTTCTGCTGATAAAATTTCATCTACAATATTATCTTCTGTTCTATTATTGTCGTTATTTATTGCAGGTTTATCTACTTTTTGTGGTTCACTAACTCCATCCTTTTTGTTTGTGTGTTGTCTGCAATAAATCTTTCAGTTATTTTTTCTATAGGTATCAGGTATATAAATTAAGGCATGTAGTCAGTATGTATACATGGAGCTTTGGCTTCAAAACCAGGAAGATATTTCTACACATGTAACTACACAGCTTTTCCAAGGAACATAGATCAGGTTTCAATACAAATAAATGGTGCCACATGATTGAATAATTTACTGTATGAGTGTGAAACAGTGTCCCCTTTGTTTGACATGTAACAAGATTGATGATCTTAATAATATAATGCTGGAGTGTTCCCGGAACGAAGATCTGAGGGCTAGATTTATAGGAGGGGACCCGCTATCCAGCAGAGCGGTTGCGTTGTATAGTTTTCTTAGCCTATCTCATTGAAAACATTTACTTTGTATACCACGAAAGGTACCATGAGTCTGGCATAGTCACCAGATGACTGAAAGCTCGTTAAAAAATTTGATTATAAATAAATTACTGTTTTGAATAAGACACTTGACATTTCTTTTGTATATCAACTTAGGTATATTTCTTGGGGAATGTTGTTTAGTTTTATGCGTATAATCCTACTTTAGATTTAAAGCGAATGATGTGTATTTATGCATATTACCTGACACAGTGTTCTAAAAGGGCACTTTTGTACTGGAAAGTCATCCCACAAGCTCGACAGTAGTTCTTTCTGGTAGTGTTATCTGTCGAGTTGTCAGTGGCCTGACTGCGGAGCGCTACTGCACAATTCTTCATGTGTCTATTCATTGATGCGAGCTGTAATAGTACATTACGATTTAAGTGCGGTGGGTTGATCATTACAGCCGACGCGATATTGCTAGCCCGAGCCGTAGGCGAGGGCTATAAGAAGGCAGAGGCTGTAATTATCAAACAGCACGAATGTCGTACGACGTTTTATAACACATTTGCGAGGAAATAGCTAAATAATTAAAACAATACAGCGAAAAGATAAAACACCCGGGATAATTTTTACTCGTTCACAAATTAGCGTTGCGCGCGCATCCACAGATTGCCTAGTATATATCGCGCAGCGCTTTTTTTTTAAAGGCAAAGGCACAAGCACAGCCAGTATTACTAATAAACTAAATTAATAGTTTTATGTTTTCGTTACAGATAAATGGTTGAAATTTATTGTCAAAATTAATTAAATTAAAGAATGAAATGTTTATTCATTATATTTCATCTCCCAAAGTTAAATTTACTCATAAAACGTTTACCACTTTTCTGACATAAAAACTCTTTACTAAGATTTAAAAAAGTACCGTTCGATAAACCGTGCGTTTTACCTAAATAAAAAAAAAACTCGTGTATTTTACAGCACTCGTGCATTTTACATTACGATTACGCACAAGTACGTAATAAGATACAATACAATATTGAAATTGGTGTAATAAGAGACCCTTTACGAGCAAATGTGTTATAAATAATATTAATATTCATGGCATTTAAATTAACGAGGGTTTTTTGTGAATTGTATGATGGTGTGTGTGTGTGTGTGTGTGTCGCGTCTTTACAAATTTTCTACAATTAAAGGGTGTAACATATAGTAGCTCATAACATATCTAAAGTGCTCATACCATACCTGAAATGCTTGTGCCATACCTGAACTGCTCATACCATACCTGAACTGCTCATATCACACCTGAAGTGGTCATACCATACCTGAACTGCTCACATCATACCTGAACTGCTCATATCAAACCTGAAGTCCTCATACCATATCTCAACTGCTCACATCATACCTAAACTGCTCATAACATACCTGAACTGCTCATACCATGCCTGAACTGCTCATATGATACCTGAACTTCTCATACCATAACTGCTTGAACTGCTCTTACCATACTTGAATCACCTCATATCATAACATAGCATACTGCTCATAACAAACCTTAACTGCTCATAGCATACCTGAACTGCACTGCTCATACCATACCTGAACTGCTCATACAATACCTGAAGTGCTCATATCATACCTAAACTGCTCATACCATACCTGAAGTGTTCATATCATACCTGAACTGCTCATACCATACCTGAAGTGCTCATATCAAGCTTGAACTGCTCATAACATACCTGTTTGAACCTATTCCCGCACTTACAACAGAACGGTTTCTCGTTATTGTGCCTCAGCATGTGTCGCTTCATGTTCGATTTGTCTTTGAACTTCTGCTTGCATTCCGGACAACTGTGCTTTTTCACATCTGGAATGAACATTTTATTAACCATTATATCAACAAATCGCATTACTAACAAAGTTTCTGAACAAAAGCTTTAAGGAATTTAATAAAGGGGGTGTAAGGGACAGCATACCTGAAACTGATTGGGTTTGCTCAGTCAACAAAACTAAACAACTTCCACCTCAACACAAAATCAACTTTCAGGAAATAATAAAAAATGACTTTCCGATATAAAATATTCACCTTGATCAGACAATTTGTATGGAAAAGCCAAATAGTGTTTAAATTTTTTGTGATTGATATTTTTTTTTTAAATAGCTTAGCCTCTACTTACTGTTACACACTAAGTGTGTTTACTGTTATATGTAGACAAGCATAGTCTTAGTTTGAACCATGATGCCGCAAGCAACAAGGATACTTTTAAGATTCCAAAAGTATACCAATTCAATACATTCAGAGAAACAAAACTTACCATCATGAACTAACTTGTGCTTCTTCAGATCAGAAAGTTTATGAAATGATTTTGTACATTCTTCACATGTGTGTGGCCTGAAATAATAAAGAAGTTATTGCAACATTCTATACTTACAATTACAAGCAAGATAAAACTTTGTCTATTTGAGGAACTTTGCCCAGTGAAGTGAAAAATCCCTTAAAAAATTTGGAATGAATCTAATAAACAAGACATTTCACCTTCCTCCAGGATTTTGTGATATCGCTACCCTAGGGTTTTCGCTACATCCCTGGTTTTGTCATTTCTCTGTAACATTTACATCTTGAATCATGTCTTTCTTACCCACCTGTAGTGTAAATGCTTGGCAAATAAATGCTGCTGCAGCCTCCACAGAGCCTCAAATGCCATGCTACACTGCGGACACCTCCACACACGCTCCAGCGGTTTGTGCGTAAGACTGTGCTTCATTAATTGCTGCTTTGTGGAGAACTTCTGCGTTGGACATTTATCTGGGAAATAAAGCTTTACTCTTTAGTTATTGGTCAATCTTGACTAGTTTACAAGATAGATAAATTTGGGTTTAAAAGGTGCTTTTTAGATTGATTGGAAAAGAAAAAATGTAATATTTACCACATATCCAAAGATTATCCTTCGAATGTACTCTCAAATGGCCGTAATACTTCTTGGCGTTGTCAAACTGCTTTTTACAGATCTCGCAATGCAAGGTTGTGGGTCCATTGAGGTCAGGCTCCTCCAGGGGCCCGTCTGCAGTCAGAAACTGGGCTAGCACGTCGTCTGCAGCCAGCAGAGAGCCGTGGCCGACTCGCAGGTCATCGTACACACCCTCCTGACGCTCGTTCTTGTAGATATCCGATGGTTCAGCGTCTACAAACTAGAAAGTAAACTCAGTTAAGGACACATTCTTCGTTAACTTTATTAGGTGCGAGGAGCGAACTGTTACTTACTGGAAGACTGAAGAATGATAAATTGGATTCCATGTTTTATATTTACGTAGGTAGGTACCACTACCACTGAGCATAATAATGTAGGTACGTTTGTAGGTACGGCAGGTACGGGTACAAAGCAAAGGTAGGTATAATTTTTTTTTTTTTTTATAGCACAGATAAAAATAAAGTACTATATCTACCAAGGAGAATCCACAACAATAATGTGCCGGTAGTGAAAGACAATGTGGTGAAAGTAAGAAATAAAGTACAGAAATCCTATATGGTTCGACTCGACACTCCCGTGAAATCATCAGAGAGCATTAGATGGCGGCCACTCGCGATGTAATAGATTGGGGTTTTGCGCGGGGGGCATGAAAAATCTGACGGACTTTGTTCCTCGCTCTTCTAAATTAGTTCCTTGCAGTGTTTGTTGTATTTAATGTGGTGGATTTAACATAATGATCTGCTGACGAGGAACAATGTGGCGGGAGTAAGAAGCAAAGGAAGGCGCTACCGTACGATTCGGATTGTTATCTCCGCGCAAAAGTCTGTTGAGCATTAGAATGTGAATCACCGGCGCATTCCAATGACTTTTAGGTTAGCGTAGGTTAGATTAGGTATAAGAAGACAGAAGAAAATACACTCTGAAGACTAGGCTGCATGTGCTCACGCTCTTCGCCTTCCCAAATGGGAGAATTGTAAAAAAAAAATAGAAAAAAATTGACGTCTGGACCCACCCGCGAAAAATGAATACAATTTATGAAAATTTCCCACTTTATTCACGTATTTTTGCGGAATAACCCGATAGTGAAATAAATTCGACAAACAGTTATTGTTAAATTAGGTAAGTCCATCTTTACATGTGCATTTCTACGCCAAATTTATTGCCAATAACCATACATTACAATATGTATTTGTGATTATGATTATGTAGCAGCGAGACCTATGATCTGTCACGTTATTACTTTATTGTTCTAATATTGATACAGTAGGCAGTTAACACGTTATCAATACAATAATAACTTTATCATTTACGCATAATACATGCGATAAACAATGCATTTCCTTCGTATCTTCAAATGCTTAGATTTGGTGAATTTGGTCTTTGGTGAACTTTGTCCTGTTTTTGGCAAATCGCGCCACAATTTTATAATCTGCGTAAGTAAATGATAAGTTAAAACAAGTCCATTTTTCTCATACCTATTCCTTACATCTAGGTACCTATACATATTTTTGTATTTTTTTGCTGTCACAGTGCTATTTATTTGAAATATAATTAATTATGTAGGTATCTCCTTGGTGTATCTCCCTTATTATTAATTTTACCTTTTTTTTATAATTTCTTAAAAATATTAAAATAATACTACATACATAAAATCATGCCTGTATCCCTAATGGGGTAGGCAGAGCAAAAACGACCTAAACATAGGTTGTTCCACCACGTCTGACAAGTTTCGAAGGCTAATACAGATGATGATTATGTATGTAACACTAGACTACATGATAGTACTACAACTGTATCTTTAATTATTTTCCAGGCAACATGTGCATTCTCTTCGTTCACAATGCAAGCGATATCCCAGACAGTGACTACCGGCTGATCATTGCATCAAACAGGGACGAGTTGTATGACCGGCCCACTTGCAACCTGGCTCCGTGGAAGGAGGACCCTGCAGTTGTAGGAGGTACTTGCCTACATATTTAAGTCTGACCATACTATCTACCCTACACCAAGCACTATCTCCAACTTTAAAGTGTCCTTTTATTAGGTAATATTTAATGAAAATAAAAGACTTTATTGGGAAAGAAAAGGCATTAGATGTTTAAAAAATCCCTACCAAAATTATTATATAATAAAAAACATTTAAAAGAATACAAAAAGGAAATTAATTGTTAGAAATAAGATTTTATTAAGAGTTTATTCCAGGGAGGGATTTAGAAGCAGGCTGTGATGGAGGCACCTGGCTGGCCATTAGTCCACTAAGAAAGAAAATTGGAGTCCTTCTCAACCTGCCTACATCTAAAAACCCTAATGCTAAGAGTAAGTTCTATCATCAACATCAACAAAATTATTCAAATACCTATTCAAAATCCTAAATGCGGTTTCAGCTACCCCCTGATTTATTTTCCTGTGGGATTACTGGGAATAAGCCATTTTCTCACGGTAATACCTACCCTGAGTACCTACCTCTCATACATACATACATACATATAATCACGCCTTTATCCCTAATGGGGTAGGCAAAGCGTAAACAACCTAAACATAGGTCGTTCCGCCACGTCTGACAAATTTTAAGGGTTATTCCAGATGGATCTGTATATTGCTATATAATAGTGACAGGTTTTCAGCCCATCGCCTAAATTACAATACCGAAACCCTCAAATCCCTTAGCTGACTTTTACAGCATGCCCGAGAGGATATGCAGCTGGCACATTCTATGTTTTTCTCTCACTCCCAGTCCAGCATGGAAGTAAAGTACCTCTCATGGAATCTAAAATTTTAAAAAGTTGGACCTGTAGTTCATTAAAAGATTTTGCTTAGGTTTACTATACATTTTTATATTAACAGAACACTCTCTGTTAACTTGTGGGCGTTATTTATTTTGTATAATTTATTTTTAGCGCGGGGGAAGCTAGTAGCAGATTTCGTAAAGTGTGATAAGTCGCCACACGAGTATATCGAGTCAATGAAGAGCTACGCGGCCGAGTGTAATCATTTCAATTTCGTAGCTCTCGATTTAGGGTAAGATTTTTTATATTTATGCCTTATTATTGTTTGTTCTGAATATTGTCATACAAACAAATGCTTATCTATTAAGGCTCCTACACACTATGCCGCCGGCACTGCCGCCAGCCAAGCAATGCCGGCGGGCCACATGTGCCGCGCGCGGCTCTCGCGACACGTCGGCTTCCTTTGAAAGACAGGCGCGCGGCAATCGCGGCAAGGCCGCCGCCAAACAAACCCGGCGGGCGGCATAGTGTGTAGGAGCCCTTAGACATGCCCACATACATCACATCTTCGTAGCCTTTTTCCCGTATCTCTCAGGGTCGGCTACCTAATCTAGGGGATTGAACGAGGGTACTGGTTTTTATACAGAGCGACTGCCATCTGACCTCCGCAACCTAGAAGGGAAACCAGACCCAATCCTAGATTAGGTTACACACAACCTTTGAATTTCTTTCGTAGGTGTGTGCAGGTTTCTTCACGATGTTTTCATTGACCGTAAAAGCGCCTAATAAACGTACATATGAAATTCAAAAACCGAAAAATACATTGGTACGTGGTGGGATTCGAACCACGACCTCCTGCACAGAAGGCCGCGGACCTATCCACTACACCATCCGGGCTTTTACCTATTAGACATGCCCATCAGTGCAAAAATCGGCAGCCTGTGTCGCAATTTAAAGTGGTCTGGAATTTACTTCAGATCAAAATGTTACCATAAATTGTAGTATGAAATTATAGAAATACGTTCATCTTTGCAATCTTTTCTTTCAGACTAAAACCAAATATTCTCACATACACCAACTTAACCGGCGACGTGAAGTCGTGGCCTGACGCAGAGTTCGGCGTCTCCAACAGCCTGCCCGAGTCCCCCCTTAAGAAGGTGGAGTGGGGAAAACAACAGCTTAAAGATGTTTGTCGGCAGTACAGTCAAATTGAGGTTAAGGCTCAGCTGGTGGATAGACTTGTGGAGCTTTTAAAGTCTAGAGAACAGTAGGTGGCTTTTATTCTTTTTATCGAGTGAGTGGACAAGTCGGGAGTGGACGAATCTTTCAAGACAAAATACGCCCGACCGACCTGATGTACAGTAGGCTGCAAAATAGCATACCTAGGGCCACCGCAAATGATTGAAGATCTTACAAAAGTGTGCAATGATATTAATAAAATTGTCTCAGAATATTGTAGTACTAGTTAAGACACATCCGAATCTTTAATAAATATTTCAATAACTACATAGATTTCCAAGAAAACAATCGTTTGAGATGGTACTAGGTATGCACTTCTGCAGCCTACTGTACAGTACCTAGTACCGCCTCAAACGATTGAAGTTTTCTTGGGAATCCATGGAGCTTTTAAAATATTTATTTAAGATTCGAATATGTCTTAACTAGTACTACAATTTTTTAAACAATTTTATTAAAATCATTTCACACTTTTGTAAAAACTTGAATCGTTTGCGGGCACTAGGTATGCTATTTTGAGCCTACTGTACCTTTGCTCCAGTGTTTCCAAACCCCCTTAAAACGCATGGATATTAATTACTGAAAAAAAAACTTGTTTTAATATCGTAAACAAAAAAAAAATGATAATTTAATGGAATTTAATTAATCTGGAATCCATGCTGGACTGGGAGTGATAGAAAAACATAGAATGTTCCAGCTGCATTTCCTCCCGGGCATGCTATAAAAACCAGCTAAGGGATTCGAGGATTCCAGTGTATTGCCCTTTAGGCGATAGGCTGACAACCTGTCACTATAGCGATACATATTTCAGTCATCAATTGCCCTCAAAACTTGTCAGACGTGGCGAAACGACCTTTTCTTTGGTCGTTTATGCTCTGCCTACCTCATTCGGGATAAAGGCATGATTATGTGTTTGTATGTGTAATTTAATCTTTAATTTAAACTACCGTGACTTCTTACTAATAGGTATGCTACGTCCTTTTAATAAATTAAAATGAAAAAATAAGAAGTATGCAATGCGAATTCGCCTTGTTCAAATAAAAAAATTTTTTTTTTTTTTGTTCTGAATCTTTACGTAATTTAAAATAACTAATTTCATGGTTTTCGGTTTTAGATCAGCCATTATTTTTATTTTAAAATTTAAGTAACTGTACTCGAGTGACGTCACAACGTAACATAAGATTTGGTTTCTTGTGTAGAATAAAAACTATTTGTACTATGTCTTTTATAATACGAGTAGCAGTGAAATAACAACGATAGGGCACATTAATTTCACTGCTATTTTAAATAAATATGTTTTTTTTAACAAGGCGAATTACAACTTAACACAGACTATTATTTTATTTTTCTTTATCTATCACACAGGCATCTTCCAGACCCACTGTTGCAACAGAATCGACCAGAAAATATGTACAAAGAGTTAAGTTCAATTTGTGTTGCTGTACCAGAAATTAGATATGGAACAAGGTAATCAAGAAATCATTCCTTTTCGTAAACTTGTCTGTTCTCGTAATTTTATGTATGTATGTATGTGAATATTTAGTTGAAGTGTTTTATAAAATTATATAACATAGGTAATTGGAGGTTAAACAAACTTACCTAAGTGACGTTTGACCATAATAAATTATACAAGATGTTGCATCCGAAGAGATTTCAAGAGATTTTTCTTTTACAGAACTCACACAATAATTCTAATCACAAAAACTGGACATGTTGATGTTATAGAGATCACAATGCAGGCGCCAGTTGACGTGCACAATCCGAAATGGGAGAGGACAGAGATGCAATTTGACTTGTGATTACGATATAGATAGTACCTACCTCACGACTGCCTTTTTGCGATACTTGTGTGTAAACGTACCTACACGACATTTTAGTGCGCGAGTTTGCCATAGTCAAACCGAGAGTAATTCTGTATTCACGCAAACAAGGCTGGCTGAGATAAAAATACAAATAATGCAGTGCAATAACTCGGGATGTTTTAAGAATATCACGGTACCTATATATAACAACTTTTCTTGTATTGTTTCCAAATGTGACATTTTCGGATCTCAAGTTACTGAATGTACAAACATCAGAGTTTATTGTTATTAATTATTATGTTAAAATGAGTATTAAATTGTTGATCTATTTTAGAAAATTAAACTAATGTTTTGTAAATAAATTGTTTATTTTCAAATTAACAAAAAACATATTTTGTACACAAAAATCTGTAGGATTCTACATTTTCATGCACCAGTTCTCAGGTTTAAATATTTCTGGGAGTTTGAAGTCACCATCTTGTTCCAAAATACAACCTAGAAACTTTGGAACATTCAGAATTGTCCCAGATATAATATGAGGAAACTTACTTTCCTTATTCTCAACAAATGTCAGCAGAAGACGTTTGCTGATATAATCCCCACTAAGAGAAACATTAGCTACTTCTATGTAACTGTTTAGAGAAGTTGAATACATCTCAACAACTAATCGTAAAGATTCCCATGAATGTAGTTTATCAGCTGATAAGATGCTCAAACGGTAATGGTAACCTAGTTCATTGTATGCTGCTTTTAAAATTTCAATGACTTCATCTAAATATACATTGATATCTGCAGACGTTTTTGTAGCTCCAAAGATCTGCACGACTGAAGATTGGCTGACGTGGAAGAGACTGTCTTCATCAGAAGGTGAGGGTATATACTGACGCCCCATTGAGAGATATTTCAAAGGAAATGCTTTAGGAGGCAGAACATTCTTTGCTAAATAGGCAAGGTAAGAAGCTAGGGATGCACCTCCAGTTAAATGCAAGCGGTTGTCCGGATTAACCTTTGAATCTTCATTGTGATGAAGTATGAAAGTCGCATCAGGGCTTGTGTGATTAATCCCACACCCTTCAACAATGACACTCTTGACAAAGTCTGGATTTGAGAACTGCACAAACTTGTGTTTCCTGAACAAATCGTTGAAGTAAAACTTTGCTCCTAGTTCAAAAAGAGCTGCTTCTCCAATCAGGTAGTAATTTTCATTCTTCTTGAACTTTATTAAATCCAATTCTTCACCAATCTTCAAATGATCTTTCTTATTGTTTGGTGGCTGAAGATGAGTGTACACAACTTTATTTTCTGTATCTGGAGTGTTGGGATGAAGATAGTTGGGTAGTTTTAGAACTTCAACAATGGCATTTTCTTCTGCAGACCATAATGGGTTCTTCAATTTCCTAATGTTATCTTTAATGAGACCAATTTGCATTTTATATTTCTTTACTTCTTCACTGTCTGGTGCAGTTTTCATAAGTTTCCCAATTTCTTTTGATATCTCATATCTTTTTTTGTCTAATTCATATTTAAGCTGTTTTAATTCATTATAGATGACCCAGAGATTTTCTACTTTACTCAAGTTAATATTAGATTTTCTCTGAGATAAATGTTTTTGGATGATATCTTTATGTTTAATCTGCTCATCAAATTCCACATGAGGAGTTATGTATGTAAAAACTTCAGTTGCCTTGGCACCATTTATGAACAATGCAGATCCTCTTTTAGGAGTTTGAAAACCACATATCTTAGCAACAATGTTATAAGGGAGTTTACGTAGCATTTTCCTCTACTTTCTTCTTCTTACTTGGACTGACTTCATCTAAAACAACATCTCCGTCATTGTCTGTCACTTCTTTCTTAGTATTTTGAGTTTCGATCTTTCTTTTACTTGCAGCCTTGAAGCTGCCCTGTCCGGCAGCTCTCTCAGACTCTTCTATAGAGTAAGGCTCTAGTTCTAAAGCCTTTAGTCGTCGCTTATGTACTTTTGTCCTGAAATGTTCCTGTAGCGACCGATCGTCAATGAAGTACCGAGCGCAGTGCAAGCAGTAATGTTGAGCCGCTCCGGGCAAGTCCAAATCTACGTTCTGGTTGAGCAGTTTCTCTGCGTTTTCTGTAAGAAGACAAGAAAATCGGTTACGGAGATCGTAACCTCAAAAGCATGTGGTAAGCAAGTATCGTCAATACGTACCATCTTTCAAATCTTCGTCGATCTGGTCAAGATCCTTCTTTCTGTTCCTCACTCTCCACCTCCTTGCAAGATGAGTATCACCGCTATGATACTTTCTACGTTTCGTGGGCCCTGGCATAATAAAATTGCGCAAAACGAAAGAAAAAGATCAACACGCGTTCGACAGCTGACATTTGTCAAAAATTATAATCATTCATTCATTTCATTCACTCATTGGGCTGTTCGTTTCATCTGTGAAATGGTACTATGGATTTTTGGATAGAATCATTCCATCAATCCGATTGACGATTAATATAGGCTTGGCTGGAAAAGACGTTGTTTCCAAGCCATAAATATTTAAAATAATGTATGAATCACTCCAAAATCACTCACACTAAAACGTAGTGTATTTATATTATCTTTGATTCACACTCACAGATTACCTAACTTAGTGTATATGTCCCAACGGCTCACACTAACGTGCTCTCTGAAACAGGATTGTTGATTAGATTTTCCATACGAAAATATATTTAATCTGTTCATCGGATTTCCCACGGATTTCCTTCCCGTTCTACTGAACAAAAAGAGCAGTCTCTATAAGCAAAGCACCTAAAGTTCTTATATTGGTGGAGATATTTCTCATTAAATCCTCAGAAATAAAAACACAAAATTATTATGGGCAAAATATATCATCTATTTACATTTTTAAAACAAATAAAATGCTGGTATGAACAATATTCCTTAAAATAATATGAGTACTGTAGTGACACGACATGCATAAATAAATGTAGTCTAAATACAAGACACGGAATGATAAATTAGACAAAAAAATACATGTAAGTAAAATGAAACTTGGTTCCATTCCTTTAGGATGGCAGGGATAGTCAATATACTACAGGTCAAAAGAAAGTTATACAAAACATTTTAAGTTGTTGAAACAGCTACTTCTAAAAGACAGTTCAGAATAGGCATATTTCAGTATCTAATCAAGTTCAGTTCTGTATGCTAGTGGTATCGAATTTTACATTTGAATCTGTTTATTTTCATGAGCTACATCGGTAAATTGGGCACTCTTTTCGTAACACCTTGTATATCGAATATTTGAGCCTACTGAAATTAATGTAGGTAGAACCAGCCTGATAGATGCTTTGATTTAAAATTACATATTTGGTTTTTAATAGACACATAACATGACAAAGAAAAGATTAGTCAAATACACTTAAATATTAACATAAATACAAAAAGGGTTCTAAGAGCAAGCTTTTGAGAACTATGCAATAAGATGCTCTTGTTTTAAAAATGTTGATTCAGTTTGGAATAGGTAATGATGAAATTATAACACACAATTTCTGATTAAACTATAGAACCCTTAAAATCATAAGAACATAATGGACACAAACTACTTTCATAATACAAAATGGATAAAATGCAATATTCCTTAGAAGTTAATAAATAAATAAAATTGTTTAATTTGGAATTTTGATTAGAGAATCTCACATCATATACTTTGCCAATACTTTAAATTAAAAAACTATAAATATGATATATCACTTCATAAACATACTGGATTCCAAAATATGACAAAATGTGTTCAAAAATACAATACTAGAGATTACGGATACTGAACTGGAATCACCGTCTGATCCATTTCCTCATACATTTAAATACCCGAATTATTTTAACTATTTATTTTCCTCGCGAAACTAATACTTTAATAATTAAAATATAATATCCTGTTATAACGGCGTTGTTCTAACGTATCTAACATGTGACAAGACTGTTGCACACTTTCGAAATTATAAAGTGGACATTTTATCAACAAATAATTGTGAAAATTTTTTTTTAATTGCAGAATGAACAGTGGTTCCTTACGTCGCAGAATGTCTCTATCGCAAAATATCCTTTTCTCATAATGTCCCTTTCGCAAAATGACCCTTTTTGATAGACTTAGTTCAAACAATGGGCCAGAAGAAAGACTTTTTAAAAGGACATTTTACGAAAAGCGACATTTTGCGAAAGGGACATTTTGCGAAGTTACCTTTTTTTGGTTCAACATTACAAAAGGTACAGACAAGACTTTTTAGACATGTGATAAAAAAACTGGACTGTCCACTAAACAATATACATATAACATTTAAATTAAATGGTATACATTAATAACCTATACACATCCCATATGTTACACGACACTCCTCCACAATTTAATTTTGATAATGAGAATACACAGTTGTCATTAACCTATGTTTTCATTTATCTTAATATAATTTTTGTAGTCTGTTTTCATACAATGCAAACTGGCTCCAAAGTTGTCCAACCCAGTTTAATCCTTTGATATTGGGAATAATTATAGTTTGCTTTCCCTGAGAAATGTACATAATACATGTTGTTAATTTAATTGTGTGCCATAGTTTAGGTGTTTTTCAGTAACGTTAAAAGAGCCCATAAAAAATATTCTACAAAAAAAAAAAACCCTATTTATTATGATTTCAAGATCTGTGTCTGGCTCTCGCGTTTAGTCGCGATCGCTGGTCGATGCGACTCGCGCGTCGAGCGGGATTGGTTATAGCGCGAAAGCTAGACGCAGCTCTGGGAATCATTATAAATACCAACCGTTTTTTTTTTGAGTAGCATCATTGTTTAAAATATTTTTAAAGGCTCCTTTAACGTTACTGAAACACCCCCTAAGCTATGGCACGCACTTAAATTAACACCCTGTATTTATACCAATTCTGTTATGTGTTCTCTTGCTGCTTATACCCAGGATATTTCTTAGTCAGTACGCCAATTGATAGGGATTGCTCAGACAATGAAACTGAATAACTATTACAAAGTAATTGTTCTGGGAAATAAAAAAATACTTCCCCATACAAACTGAACAAAGTGGTAATTTTGTATGAAGAAGAATATTTTTTTTCTCAAAAGAAAAGATTTGTTAAAACTTGTTCAGTTTCTTTGTCTAAGCAACCATTAGCAATCAGTTTGCGTACTGTCTAAAAAATAACCTTATAATGTTATTTGTGTACAAAATATGCTTGAAATTAAACAATCATTCAAATTTTTGTGTATTGAAGCCAAGTGCGGTGGCAATATTTAGGAAAGATGTTATTCAGAAACATCTTCAAGTGTTAGAAATATTTTTTATGTACACAATTGCATTACAATATTCAATGTACTGTAAAATATATATGCTACAGTGACACTGTAAGATGCAACTTATATTACATTTTTGTAAATTCTAATATCTCTCTTCCACTGATATCCGATTTCTATGAAACTGAAAATAATATCTGGAGACCAATATAAACGTAGCAAACTCTAAAGTACCAAGAGCTGAATAGTCTATTTAAGAAAATCTGGGGACCGATAAAGATAAAGTCTATCGGTCTCCAAACATTGACGATAATCTATCAGGATTGTAACAAAATATGGTTCATCTATAATATGGATTTGGACCTCACAATAGTTGGATCTACCGGTTTAACTTGGAACGTCCGCAGCAAGGGTTGTGCAGCGTGTGTGTCTCAACATTTGAGCGTAGTGTAAGCAACATCCGGGGCACTGAGCCGTTGCGAGGGACCACTAGCAACATTTCTTTTTGGTTTTATGAGCCTTCCGTAAGTGCACTGTGTCGTTTGATGCTACATTTTGCCGTTCCTTCGCTTCTAACTTTGATCTCAATACCTGGAATATTTTGAAAAAATATGTATTAGCTGAAATGATTTGAGTTCTTGGTAGATCACGTTTTGTAAATCAAAGTATTAGAGACAGGTTCAAAGATAAATTTTACCAAGTGGACACAACAGATAACCTTTATGAATTAAAATCCACGGAAAACATGTTTAAAACTCATTATCTCTGATTTGCTGTGAATCATTTTAGTTAAACTTGATAAGTATTTAAACTAAAACCTATCTAGCAGGATCCATGGTCAATGCTTTTCTCAATGAAATATAAATACACAATACATAATAGATAAGACAGGAGCTACACTTTTTATCAGCACAAAATTAGCGACCGTGATGGAAAAGGAAGCAAATAAATTTTTACGAAATATAACAAAAATATTTTGTAAATCATTCATATTAGGCATAGTAAATATTTTAAATTGTTGTTATTGTTTGCATTAGCAGTGGCTGTAAGGCTGAATAGGCGCCACCTCTCAAGCCCAATTCATTTATAATCAAATCTAAAATATAGTTTGCAACCTTCTCGATCTGAAAAAATTTGATCTCAATTATATTGCCAGGCCACTATTAAATAGCTTAGAATAACATTCTTCATACCATTTTAGTGATAGTTAAGAACATCTCCTCAACATTGATGTTCTCCTTAGCACTGGTCTCGAACAGTGGTATGTTCATCTGATTGGCGAACCTCTGGGCGTCCTCCGTCACCACCACCTTCCGCGACGGACAGTCATTCTTGTTACCAACTGGAATGGTGGAATTAAACAGTTTATAAATATGGCACAACATATACATACACAATTCATCAAGTCTGACAAATATTAAGGACAGTTTTGAATGAAATGTATATGATAATTTGTCAGCCAATTGCCTTAATGACAATACACTGTAACTGTCTAATCTCTTTGCTGATTTTACAGTACGCCTGGGAGAAGAAGCATCTGGCACATTCTATGTTTATCTTTCATTCCCAGTCCAGAACGGAGAATTCTAGAAAATGTATAGAATACAGAACCACAGTGGACAAATAGCTATTGTTAATACTGGTCTAACAAACTTTAGTCTTTCATCAATTATTTCAGTAATTTTTAATTTTACAAGCAAAAATACAAATCTTTCCTCTTTAAATATTAGTAGTGTTGATGTTGATATTCCTAGTTGAGTCTAACAGTTACAGATAATTTACAAGCTGGAGATTCCCAAAGGATTTGAACATGATACATATCAGTTGAGGCAAATTGATAAACAGTCCAATGTTAGTCATGTTTTGATTGTACACATTGGTTAATTGTTGGTAGATAAAGCTGATTTTCCCTTGACCTCTAAATAGAATAATAATTTAATAATTATTACATACATAACATAAAATCACGCCTTTATCCCTAATGGGGTAGACAGAGCGTCAATGATCTAAACAAAGATCCTTCCGCCACATCAGACAAGTTTTGAGGGATATTTCAGATCAATCTGTATTGCTGATATGATACAATATTAAGAGTTTTAATTTATTTCTCTTCTTATCAAAGATGTATAGGTACTTTAATTTAAAAAATATTGCATAAAAAATAAGTTGCACAGATGTACTAGATTTGATGGTAATTAGTGTAATCTGTTTACACATTGCCCCAAAAACATAAATTGCATAAGAATAACTAGATAAAATACCAACTTATGTAAATGTATTTCCTGTGTAATGCAATGAATAATGTATAGAATATAAATGGACTTTGTTAGTTGCAGCTGCTATATCAAATCAATGCAGCTGTTTCTTCTATGTATCAATATAGAAACAATAATATCATAAGAAAGGGTTAGGTTATTTTATTTTATTTTGTTCATTAATAGAGTGCTATGTAAAGGGATATAAATATTAAATAACTCTCAAAATATGCAACAACATCGTTCCATATTCTAGAGACAGGTTTAGGGGCAAGTATATAAAA
Source organism: Scrobipalpa atriplicella (assembly GCA_029255725.1). NCBI lineage: Eukaryota > Metazoa > Arthropoda > Insecta > Lepidoptera > Gelechiidae > Scrobipalpa > Scrobipalpa atriplicella. The sequence continues at coordinate 34,099 of JARACY010001534.1, forward strand.
ACAATATATTATTCTCGTAAGAATAAAACTCTTAAATTGCCTGAGCAAAACTGTTTGCAAATTAATTCTTCTGAAATAACTAAGTACCTATGACCTGACCTTTATTGTATACTATTTGTTTATGTTACCCATAGTCTTGTTTTGTGTCTAATATAAGAGTATTACACTCTGTACTGACTATTTAATAAGATTGAAGGCTCACCTAAGACTTTGTTGACAACATCACAGTTCTGTTCAATCTCGTGCAGCCATCGCTTCACGTTCGCGAAAGACTCTCCGTTGGTGACATCGTAAACCACGATGACCCCGTGCGTCCCTCGGTAGTACGTGCTTGTGATGGTCCTGAACCTCTCCTGGCCCGCCGTATCCCAAATCTGGAGCTTCACGCGCTCACCGTTTATCTCCAAAGTCCTTATTTTAAAGTCAACACCTATCGTCGTGATATAACTACCGGAGAATGTGTTGTCGGCGAATCGCAACAGCAGGCAGCTCTTGCCGACACCTGCAACATTCCAACAACAACGCGGCGGTGAGCAACAGCTTGGAAACTCGTTAGGAAGTCGTAACATACAACATAGGCCTCGCCCACTCACCACTATCACCGATAATCAGCAGTTTGAAAAGGTGATCAAACTCTCGCGCCATCGCTTGAAAATTATTACGACTAGCACTCTAATTGGTCATGTGTTCACTATTATTGTTTCAAATTGATCTAACACCACTTGAAACATAGAAATATTAGTAAAACGCATGCCGTAAAACGTTACGCTTGCGTCACTTTACAATACGTCCGCCATTTTTGTCTTTGTCAGTTTTTTGTTGCCATCTCAAAAAATAATACGTGGTGTATCAACACGCGACTCAATCAGATTGATAACCGTTATTTAGTTGATTGATAAACTGTTGTGTGTATCCGAACGTTATTTTTAACTGTCAAAGCTCAGCAGGGGCGGGTATCATGTTTTCTCTTTTCTTCCAAGCAGTCATTGTCTGTGTGTGAAAGAGAGATCCGAATAGATGTTGACAAAATGTTGACAGAATCGGTTTGTCGTCATTTGTCAAAATAAATTAGGTGTGGTGGCTGTGGTTCTGATTCAATTTTATTTCCTGCAAAAACAGTGAAAATGTCGGCTACGTTAAAGCCTTATCTAACAGCGGTGCGCCACACGCTAACGGCCGCTATGTGCTTAGAACATTTCTCGTCACAAGTGGTGGAGAGATACAACAAACCCGAGGTGGAGGTTAGAACGAGCAAAGAACTCCTACTGAATCCGGTGGTGATATCGCGTAACGCCAACGAGAAAGTGTTGATTGAGTCATCCATAAACTCCATACGAGTGAGCATTATGATCAAACAAGCGGACGAAATAGAGAAAATCCTTTGCAAGAAGTTCATGCGTTTCATGATGATGCGAGCAGAAAACTTCATCGTATTGAGGAGGAAGCCGGTAGACGGGTACCACATCAGCTTCCTTATCACGAACTTCCACACCGAGCAGATGTACAAACACAAACTTGTCGACTTCGTCATATATTTCATGGAGGAAATTGACAAAGAGATTAGTGAAATGAAGCTAGCAGTAAACGCGCGCGCCAGAATCTGTTCTGAGGAGTTCTTGAAGAGATTCTGAACTAGCAATCAAAAGCTACTTGTATCTATAAGCTAAGAAGCTAAACTTTCCATTATTTTATTGACTGATGTGATTATTAGTAAATGAATAAGTGCACTAGCCATTCACTATCTTGGAAGCAGTCCCATTGCAACAAAATTATAAACAAATTGTTATCTGTATTTCATACAGTCACTTGACTGCATACAAGATAGTGATATAATAATAATTTGTAAGTTTATATTAATAAACTACACCAAAATTACTCTGTCTGCTATGAGTTTAATCAAATAATTTTATCATGAACAAATTTTAGGAAAATCATAATCCTAACCAAAAACCAGTATTTTCTTTCTAGTTATGAAAATATTATGTAAAATAACTATGGTTTTAATTAAGAAGAAAGTAGTTGGATGCTTCAATTGAGAATGATACTTATTTGTTAATATCAATTTTCTTGATAAGATAGGATATTATAGTAATCTTTTTTTTCTAGTTAACTATAATTAAATAATCTTCTACAAATCAGCATGTCATCAGCATAACGTCAGGCTCAGAATCAAGTCATCAACGTCATGCTCTTGAATCTCCCATCAGTTATCCACTGACGTTTGGGTAGCGCAAATAAGTAATATTTGGTTAGCGCAAATATGTTAAGTAAAAAGAGTGGCGAGCAATATTAATAAACTAGTATCAAATTCTAAATTGATCAACTGGCACTTGAAATCAAGTAAAAATATTTATTTGTATGTCAGTATTTCCATACAGTTGTTGCTGATAAGCAAGATATTATATGTCAGTCAAGACATTCCAGGTTTTACCCTTATACCTGTCTTGCATTCAAAAGTATAGACTTCCCTTCCCTGAAAAATTAAAGTGTTGTAATCATAGATTTACCACTATTCAGTAGTCTTAAATCAATGGTTGCAATAGATTATATTTAGCCAAGAAAGATTGTTTTAGTAATTCTATTCTTACACCATAAGAAAGCTACTATTCAGAAGTTTTTGTCACAAGATACATGCCTTATTTCCATGATTAAAACCACAAAGAAGATAGTGAAGGTAGTTAAAATGCGATGACAAAAAGCATTTACTCATTTTACATTCTATCTTGGCCAGCCAACTTCTAGCATTTAATGAACATGACTTTGTAAAATTGTATAGGTTCTTAATAAATTATATTCTTTTATATCATGTATGCATTTTATTTATCTTATCATTAAAGAATTATATTAAAATATCAACAGAATAATTATTGTAATTAAATTAAATAATTATACAATGTGTAACAGAAAGGGTATATGTATCGTGAAATGTGTGAATCTACCCATGAAACTGAACAACTTTCCCTAAGAAACATAGGTCGAAAAACGAAAAAAAAAAAATGTGACCTTTCATACAAAATGCATCAGCTGATAGCGTATTTAGTATGGGAAGTCATTTTTTTTTTTCGTATTTCGACCTATGTTCCTTAGGGAAAGTTGTTCAGTATCATGGGTAGATTCACACATTTCTCGATGCATATACCCTTTCTGTTACATGTTGTATATCTATAAAATAAATCACCCAAATGTTTTTTAGAATTGCCAGCACTGAAGATTTGATAGATTATTATCTTATTCATGGAAAAAAAAAAAACAAAGTATACACAAAATGTTGGTGAGGGTGGTTTTTGAAACAAGTATTGGCGGGATATGATATGCACACATCAATTTATTAAATGCAGGACTATGTTCTTATAAAAGTTGTGGCATTTCATAGAAAGTACCTACAGACAGTTATCCATTGATAGAAAATGGTTCAAATAAACAAAAATTAACACAATTTTGATCCTAAATAATTATTGTGTTTAAGAAATTAATTACTCTGAATACTCATGGTCAATTAATGAATCAGATATTTTGTGGGATCCCCTCCTTCTGTTTGCAAAATTAAGCATAGCAGTTTGCTCATACAATCATTGATTAAGTTGTTCCAATTCCAATCATTAACCAAATGGTTCCAATCCTTGAACAAATGGTTCCAATCATTGACCAAATGGTTCCAATCAATGACCAAGTGATTCCTATAGTTAATTATCGTATCACGTTTGTGCCATCTATCAATGGATATGATGTATTATAATTTATGAATAAAAAGCCTGACCAGAAAAATAAGACTATCAAAATAGCATACAAGCTTACCAAACGATCACAATAAGCTCTTGAGAAGTATGAAAAATGAAGAACTAGCACCTAGACTACACAAAAACACTCCAAACTGTTTCTGATTTTTTTATTTTTCTGTTCAGACACGTAGAATAGTACAAAATCTACTGGCTATACATTGGCTACTAGTTTTTAGACTTGGCGGTGCGTAGCGTGAATCCTTCGCCCTTGAAGGCTTGGAAAGGTTCCGCGGCGGGGGTTTCGTCCTTCGCACTCGCTGGGCGAGAGTTGCGGATGAACCGGAGCGTGCCCACTTGCCAGTTGTAGTCGGGGATGCCGCGCACGTATGGCTGTTGGAAAATTGGAACAATTATTAATAGTTTGTTGGGGAATTTTAAACGATTGATAGTTCTTTAGGGAGTCCTGTCAGGATCGCCAAATGAAAAAATAAACATGAAAAAGACAAATTTCTTACGATACGGAGCTGTTAATATTGGCCATCGAACCTTGGAAAGCAACAGTACAGTGACATTTGCCATTCGTTGTACAAGTGCGACAGGGATAACGCTCTACAAGGCCGAACTTGGCCGATGTGCAGTATAAACAGCCAAGTACTGTACGTAATTTTATCGGAGTCAGTCTTTCTAAAACTCATCTAGTGAAATCGCGTTGGGGACCTGTTTAACAATAAAAACAAAGTTACTCGCCTGTTTAGAAGAAGCGGGCTGCGGCTCGCTGTCGCTCTCACTGGTCAGTTTCTTCTTCTTGCCGTCGAGCCTGTTCCCCTCGCCCTTGAAGGCTACGAAGCCTTCGGGCTCCGGCATCATCTCGGTCGGGTCCTGCTCCATACCCTCGACGTCATTGTGCTGATTCCGCGGGATACGCTCCTCTTCTTTATAGCCTACTGGTGCTGCGAATTCCACCTGAGCAGATAGGTGAATTAAATGCAACCTATCAAATAGGACAAAATTTTCCCATTCTTTGTGTTAACAGTTTAGAGACCTCAGGATAATATTGCGTGCATTCAATGTTATCATATATTACACGGACTCAATGTGTATTATTGGTGTTGTAACCTCTCTCAGATGTAGGTACTTACATTCATATCACACTCTATTATAATGACAGCATTGCCTGGTTTGGTCTCTAGGACGCACAACTCATACTGCTTGGAGTTGTACTTGATCGCGATGACGTCACCCGTCGTGAGGCATGAGAAGTGGCGCAGGCAGTTTTCTAGTACTATAATAAAAAACAGAGAGGTAAACAATTAAATGAATCCCTATAATTTAGAACAATGAAGAAGAAAAGAAAAAGAAATTTAGAATCGTTGTAATCCAGTTCGCCAAATTAAACTCTGTTAATTGCCTTCTCTCTACAAATGCAGTTTACCGAGTTTAATTTGACCAAGTGGTTTCAGTCATTGACCAAATGGTTCCAATAATTAACCAAGTAGTTCCAATCATTGACCAAAGGGTTCCAATCATTGACCAAGTGTAATCTCACCTGCTTTAGGATTGGAAATGTCTAAGAAGTCTTCTGTTAGTGGCTGGAACTTGGAGAATGTAGCTACTGGCAGTGATACACTCTCAATTTGCAATAGCTCCCCTTCATCTAACACTAGGTTTGTCATCATCTAAAATATAGTACATGTTTTATTATTACATGCATTGGACTGGTCACTAAATAATGCAAAACAAAGATCCCACTTGTGATATCACAAGAGTATATTTTTTTTTTCTTATTCTAATACAAATCTTATCATTATAATTAGAACACAGAAATAATATGCTAGTTATAACTTTAAATAATAGCCAAATTGGTTTAGCTACTTCATGATCTTGTAATATTAAAAAAAAAAAACAAAGACATTTTATGTAATTTTTTCATTGATATGAGATGTTGTATTAGAATTTAACAAGAATCTCTATCTAACTAATATTAATTCATCTAATTTTGAAATTAAAACAAGAGAGCAAATAAAAATATTGAGTATTGAGAATTTGTAACAATTCCAATAATTCTTTGGCATATAGTTGGATTTTTTTGTATTATGAATAGCATAGCAAAGTGATTTCTCAAGAGTTCAATAAACAAATTTATCACTATATCAAGACTATTACCTCAAATGTTATTTAATTTCTATGACATTCTTGCTTCAATTCAATTTTTAAATACTAAATGTTTTTAATCAGAATGCATTGAAACTATTGCCTTTTAACCCATTTCGTCCTATACGGGATCTTCTTACATTTCTAGTCTTACCCAATGAGGTAGATACACTTTTCCTTCATCTGCAACAAACTCAAGTACACCACAGTGAGTAATTCTTTTTGTTTTCTTATTTGTGAGCTTGAAGATCATTGGATACTGTACGTTTAGCCGTGTGAGCTGTTCAAGTGCTGACGGAGGCATTATTACTGGAAGAAAAGTGATAATAAATTTGAAGTTAATATGCTTTGTCTATTGATACAAAAAATATATTGTGCAGCTTATGTTTGCAGGGTTCTTACTTTTGCCTCCTCTTTCTACGTCCTGTCTCTCATTCCCTGGTAGCATAGATACTGAGAAACATCTGTAGGTCATGTTGAAAGGCCTTGCAATATCGTGAAACATGTTGAAGCCAAACTGAAACTAAAAATGTGGTAATTGAACTGGCAGAGTATAGATAATTCATTTTCAACATACTCCAGACCGAGGGGTAACTTACCATCTTGATTATTTGTTTGTTTAATTACTGTAACAAAGGATAATAAATGCAAATCATCCACCAATTTTGATACAAAAAAAAAACATTCAACTTTTCGCTTGCAATTTGACAGTTGGAAGAAAGACAGTTCGTTTAGAAATTTTCACAAGAAACTATTTTTTTCTATGATGTTCGGATACACGTTGTAGATTCGAAGGATGGCAATATTTATTTAGCTTGGCAACATTTTTATAAACCAATGAAAACCGAGCTTGGTGGTTTTCAACGAATCACAATCATGCTTGCTTTTGAATGACAGTTTATTTAAGAGTGTTGCCAAAGTAGAAAAACAACCGTGAAATCTTTTATCTATCTCTTTCTAATCGTATTTTCCGTTTCATTCATTTGTATATGTGGCAGTCGAGGGTGGTGGATTATTCGTAATTTTCTCCACGTAGAAAAAAATATCAACCCTTATTTTTTCCTTCATGTAGAATCTAAATCGATATAGTGAGTAAATTCAGTTATTCGCAAACGTAAAACTAAAATATATCTCAGTGTTCCGGTCGTTGTCAATTTTCTCGCGAACATGAATGAACGCCATGTTGATTGTCAAAAGTGTTTTCCGATGAGACAGCAGTGAATTGAATTTGTATTGTTTCAGAGTTCGCGATTTTAGAGGGTCGCTTTTTATCTGGTTCGGTTTAGTTAGTGCAAGAAGAGCTGCAGCTATGGCGCAGATATTGCCTATACGCTTTCAGGAGCACTTACAGGTGAGTACGCCCATCTTCCTATTCGATTCGCCGAAAGCTTTTCGTTGGGGGAGCAATCTATCAGTGGATGATCTGGAGGCGTGTAAGGTGGTTTTGGGTCAATTTCGTGCCGTATGCGGCGTTGGAGTGAGAGTAAAATGTCATTGCGCAATTGTATGCGTGACATATCCACCCCCTATTCGCCTACGTTTAGGAGCACCGGTATTGATTTGTTCCAATTGTCTGGATCATATGGTCTGACCACTATACGCCGCTTTGTCACAAAATTGGGGTCAGTTGTACTATTGCCACTTATAACAAATTATCTTCCATGCTGTGGCAATATTTCTTTTAGGGGGGCAGAGGTCGATTGTATCTCTTCTGCCATCATATAAAACTCTACCTTCAATTTGACAAATGTTACAGCTTTCTCATGAATATTTAGATTTTCCCAATAAGAATCATATTTTTTTGATCTATTTTATAATAGCATATGACTGTGATGAAAGCTAAATGAGATTATGTTACATACCTAATAGATCTACCTGCTTTTTGTAATAACCTGTACAGGTAGGAAATTATGTTAGATTAGACACACAATTTATTTCCAATAATACTGAAAGGTAGCTTCCTTCCATTATTACTGCTGGCTGGTACAAAACTTTATACATAAATAGTTGTTTTTGTATAAGATGTAAACAATTTTGGGGATATACAAAAAATAGAATAGCTGAAACATATTTTTGCCAAACAACATTATTATAGACTGTCTTTCTTTTATGTTAAAACAGTTCTTTGCAAAAAATATGAATATGATAGCCATGTACTGTATACTACATAAGACACCCACTAGACACCCACTTTTTCATCTATTAACAACTGATAAAGAATGTTGAATTGTATGAAATACATCACATAAAATTATCAAATAATATGCTACATCATTCTATCTTATTTATCTAAAAATTAGTTGCCGTTAGATACTGGTGAGTATTGTTATAGGAAGCCTGCCCATATAGTGTTAGGCAGTTTATAAACTCTGACATCAGGGTTTATCAGGCCAATCGATTCGAAACCCACTCAACAAGAAGGAGAATAGTATTAATGCGGAACTAAATACTAAATTAAACATAGCTATAAACTTTATCCTTTAACTACCTAGAAACAGACCTTAGATAATGGTATTTACTAGGTTAGTGAACTCTGATTCTTAGCCTGTACTTTACAAGGAAGTTTGTACTTAGAACAATGAGTAAGAAGTCATAAAAAAGCAGCACATTAGCATGGGGTGGAATTGAACTACATGAACCAATTTTTAAGACTATTCCATTTTTAAGACTATTTTACTGAGACTTGTTTAAAGTAGCCAGAAAAATAAAACAGCTGATGGCTAAACTTATTCTCATTTTACTTACCCTACATGACCTACTGCTGGGGTAAACCTACAAGGCAAATAAATAATGCATTTATTTATTTATGAACACTGACTTAAAAGATCTGAAGAGAGAAAGACCGTGAAAGAAGAAGAGAAGGTTTCCCTTCTCTATGGCAGGTCTTTTTAGTTCGTGGTCAGGGTATAAGTATTTTTTATTAATATCTTTGTCTGACAATAAAACTTGTTTCAGCTCACAAATGTGGGCATCAACCCAGCATCCATATCCTTTAACACCCTCACCATGGAGTCGGACAAGTTCATCTGTGTACGGGAGAAGGTTGGCGAGACGGCTGAGGTGGTCATCATTGACATGGCCGACCCCACCAACCCCATCAGAAGACCGATCAGCGCAGACTCCGCTATCATGAATCCCGCTAGCAAAGTCATTGCGTTGAAGGGGAAAGCAGGAGTAGAAGGTAAGGTTTTTGAATGCTTTTTTTACTGATAATTATTTTAATATAATTTTTTATACAAGTTCATTATATAAATTTTCTTCCATGCTGGACTGGGAGTGGTAGAAAAACATAGAATGTGCCAGCTGCATCTCATCCCGGGCATGCTGTAAAAACCAGCTAAGGGATTCGAGGGTTTCTGTGTATTGCAATTTAGGCGATGGGCTGACAATCGCGTCACTATAGCAATATACGCAATCATCTGTAATAACCCTCAAAACTTGTCAACCGTGGCGAAACGACCTCGTTTTAGGTCGTTTTTGCTCTGCCTACCCCATTAGGGATAAAGGCGTGATTATATGTATTTATGTATGTATGTATGTATTATATAAATGTACCTAGCTTTTTAAAATAATATATTAATTTTATATCAAGCTATATTCTAAAGCTGGCTTTGATTAAGAACTTAACTTGAATTGAATATTTGATTCTATTAATTGAATGCTTTTGATTAAAAAAAGACAAGACCAGGATAGTTAGAAGAAATAAGAGTCTTCTTCCTCAGCCCATAAAAGAGTTAATAAATACTGATTTATGTAAAATTAATATATTTTTTTAAATTATTCCACTTATAAAACTGCTTACCAGATAGTTGTGTTCTTTTAAAGGTATTTTTTAGGGTTCCGTAACCAAAGAGTAAAAAATGGGGCCCTATAACTATGGCTCCGCTGTCTGTCTGTCACCAGGCTGTATCTCATGAAATGTGACAGCTAGAGAGTTGAAATTTCCGCTGATAATGTATTTCTGTTGCCGCTATAACAATAAATACTAAAAACCAGCATACAATAAATATTAAGGGGGGCTCCCGTACAAAAAACGTGATTTTTTTGCTCGTTTTCGTAGATAATGTTTCGGAGGCTGTTTCTCATGAACCGTGATAGTTAGATAGTTGGAATTTTCACAGATGATGTATTTCTGTTGCCGCTATAACAACAAATAGATAAAACTGGCCAAGTGCGAGTCGGACAACAGATATGATTTTATTTGTCATTTTTGTAAATGATGGTACCTTTGATGGTACGGAACCCTTCGTGCGCGAGTCCGACTATATATTTCGACTATATATTTTACTTTTAAACAAATCTCTGTTTTGAATAAGATATCTACACTTTCTTCACAGAATTTACACGAAAGTCGTTGCTCAATGCATTATCTTAACATTCAACTGATAAAATTATTACTTCTACTTTCGTAACTATGGACAAACAATTCAAGGAAATTAACATATTATGAAAACATTTTTTTTTGTGGCTTCCAGCAAAAATACCCAGTGATTAAAAAAATACAAATTATTTGTACCATTCTGATAAGAGAGATAAGTCCATTGCGCCCAGACATATTATAAACTATTTATTATATCAAACCCATATGCTGTCTGGATTGGATGTGTTTATACAAAAATGGACAATTTATTATTATTTATTGACATAACTTGACTAGTTGACTATTATTTATTGATTTGTTATCTTTATGTGATAATAAATAAGCTTGGTAAACATTATGATTATGAGTGAACTTATTATCTTTTGTGATTCATAATGTACTAAGAATCATAGCTAAGAATTAGGTACGCGTTTTCGTAGGCTTTTAAAGCCAAAATATAAAAAACATGTTGGGTACTTGACTGGGTAGCTTAAAAAATTCAAAACGTTTATACTTAAAACTAATGGCTAAAAATATTGTGGCTTTCATTCATCATAAAAAAAATGCACATTTAGATTTTAATAATCGAATAAAAAGTATTTAAGTTATTGCTTTGATTAGTCAATATTTACTAAAATGTGACGTCATAATTTACTATTTTCATATAAAAAAGCGTTTTTGACATTTCATAAAAAGTTGCGGATTTGACTAGTTGGAAAGTAGCCACGTAGTAGCTAAGCCCATAATGTGCTCAGAAATGTTAGAAATACATGGTTCATACGTATCGCTAAACCTGTTCATTGGGTGTATGTGATCAAAATTAGTTTCTTGCTATTTCACTTCTGTAGGTCTGCTGTAAGAAATTTCTTTTTAGAGATAAGCAGTGCCTGTTGTGTCTTTGTTTCCTATGTGTTTGTCTTTTGTATATTTCTGTGTAAAATAAATGGTTAAATAAATAAACAAAATGATATACATGATTTGTTAACAGTAGGACGCTACTAACACCGCGTTAGTGGTTTAAATAGTGATTTTAAATGCCCGCTCTCTCGCAAAGTATATCTCGCAATCTATCACAAATGATAACTTTTACGTGAGATAACGTTAATAGTATAACATTATAATTATTACGTTTCCGGGCTTGTTCAAAACTGCTTTATCTGTACCTCATTTTGTGTCTTTTGTGGGAAATGAACCCACTTCTAATCAAGAAGTTATGGCCCTGACCACTAGAGCACAGGTCGGTCAAACGGTCATAGTCATATATGAATTCAATAAATCTAGTAATAGTTAAATTCTAATAGTTAAATCTAGTAATACCTAGTTCAATAAATCTAGTAGTAGTTAAAACACCAATTTTCAATGTCACATTTACCAATGTTACATGTTACGGATCGAGAGTTTATTTACTGATGACGTCATGTAAGCTTGTAACGAGATATGATAAAAATGACATGACTCACTTATCGCTACAGTATATACTGGGTGTAAGGGACAGCGTCCCGCAAACTGATAGGGGTTGCTCAGTCAACGAAACTGAACAACTATCAACAGGATTTATTTTCAGGAAAATAAAAAAAATATGTTTTTCCATACAAATTGTCGGATTGGGGCGGTCACTTTGTATGTTTTTCATATTATTTTTTTTCATTTCCTGAAAAAATTCCCGGTGGTAGTTGTTCAGTTTGGTTTACTGAGCAACCCCTATCAGTTAGCGGGACGCTGTCCCTTACACCCCGTGTAGCTGTAGTCACTTATAGTTGTGTTTAGCGATTACATCTACCCTTTTCACTTGTCATTTTCGATGGCGCATAACAGACATTGCTATCGATTCGTTAAGGGCACGACTTAACTAAATCTTAACTAAAATCATTGCCGTCCCTTTCTGTTCTCTCATGATAGAAAATGACAGGTATATTAGTTGAGTTGAGTCATGCTCATGATTTTTACAACTACGAATTGCTATTTTCATTAAATTACGTTTTATACTCTTTCACCTAAATCATCATAAGTAAGCGAGATAGGTATCTTACTTTCATCTTTAAAAAAAAACCGCGATGAATTGATAACCTCCTCCTTTTTTTGGAAGTCGGTAACAAATGCTAAAAGTATTACTTTTCAGTTTAGGCTTAAATTCTTCTTCTTCTGTCGCGTTGGTTTAGAGTCGATCGACCCGATGAACCCTGGTGTCAGAGTTTTTAAACAGCCTAATAGCACAGCTAATAGGCCTCTGACATGGTGTCTGTAACGACCACTATCAAGGACAGCAACCGGGACCGACGGCGTAACGTGCCCTCCGAACCGAAGCACGGAATCCTTTTTCTTTTCGGACAATCAGATGATTCAGCCTGCAATATCCTAACCAAACTGGGGAAAATCTCAAAAAGTGATAAATTAACAAATATCAACTTTGCGTTCCCCCCCTGGGAATCGAACCCAATCGGATCGAGAGCCTATGGCTCAGACCACTAGACCACGGAGGCGGTTTAAATGTAACCTAGACACAGAATGGAGTCAATTTTCCGAAAGCCTCAAAACAATGGGCTTTTCAACTTTCATTCAGTTCAAATATATATTTTTTTCTTCTTCCTTGTCTTTCCTCTACTCCTAAACCAGGTCTCCTTCTACATTTTTACGATCTATTTGAAATGCATAGCTGGTGACGTCACGTATAACGCTCTCCTGCCGGCGTCGGCGCCTGTCTGCGATGATTCATTTACCGGTAAATCAATGTTAATAAGTTTTTAATTATTAAGTTTCAAAGGACATTTTTTTGCGTTTTGTTTTGCGTACAACATATTATAGTTTCGATCAAACGCACTTATTTTCCCAGATGAAAAATTGTGTGTTTACTTTCAGGTAACGTAGCTTTCTTATAAAGGTTTTTTTTTATCTCTAGTAATTATGAGATACATAATATTTAAGTAAACACAAAAATAAAAATCATTATTTTTTTTGTAATAGAAGAATCAAACGCGTCTCGTTACCCGGATGAAAAAAGTATGTTTAATACGATTAACATAGCGTTCTAATTTAAAAAAAAATTATACATACTTGAGATTTTTCATTCTCTCCTTACAATTCAGTACCTATAAATACCAGCGTTCTCCGTAGTATGACTCATACAGCGGCGACCTGCGAGCTGCGCACGATTCAACGCACACTCGCAGTGTTCTTGGCAATGGGAGAAACTAAACAAAAATAACGGAAGTGAACGATTAAACGGAATTCATTTGGCTTTGTCACCGACCCCTTTCCGTTTTCGGATGTAGGTAGATAATATGGCCTTTGTATGGTTTCATTGTTAGAGATAGTGTTTTGGAATCAGTCAGACGTCAGTATCATTATTTTTCTCCCATTTGCTAGGGAATAGCTTCATTATTTTAAAAAAAGAAGCAGTACATTCACTCCTTTCGATCCTCAAGTTCGTAGCGGCCAGCAATTTCTCCAAACGACGTTAATGACCAGTCAGACGTCAGTATCATTATTTTTCTCCCATTTGCTAGGGAATAGCTTCATTATTTTAAAAAAAGAAGCAGTACATTCACTCCTTTCGATCCTCAAGTTCGTAGCGGCCAGCAATTTCTCCAAACGACGTTAATGACCATTAAAGACCTCTGCATGAGGTCTTTAAAAGTACACACTAGTATGGATTAGTTGTTTTTAAGTTCACAATATTAATTTTTTAAAGGCGGAATGCGCAAATTAAAAAAAAAAGAATGAATGGAATGTGCGCCTGTTAAAGGCGCCATTCTTATTTTGAATTTTACAATATTATGGAGGAATTGCAAATTTAATGTTTATTTTTAAGTATTTTCTTATTGTTTCCTCGCAAATGAGAGAAAAGTACTGTACTAATCTCAGCCAAAATAGCAATGTATGGTCTCGTTTACATTGGAAGGCCTCGACTGTCGACCATACATTGCTTTATTTTTGGCTTCTAAAGTAATGTACTATTAACAGGTTGTTTGAAATAATAAACTACATTTTTGAATTTTTGTATCGAGTTTCTTCGTCTTAAAATTCTAACGACTACATCTAAAAAGTACGACATCAAAAATTTAAAAAACATGTTGGGTACTTGACTGGGTAGCTTAAAAAATTCAAAACGTTTATACTTAAAACTAATGGCTAAAAATATTGTGGATTTCATTCATCATAAAAAAAAAATGCTCATTTAGATTTTAATAATCGAATTAAAAGTATATAAGTTATTGATTTGATTAGTCAATATTTACTAAAATGGGACGTCATAATTTACTATTTTCATACAAAAAAGCGTTTTTGACATTTCATAAAAAGTTGCTGATTTGACTAGTTGGAAAGTAGCCAATTCTGCCCTGCAATTATAGTAAAGACAGCCGGTAAGACCAGACCTGGACAAGGCTAGCCCAAGATAGGCAGTCGTGGCACGAAAAAGAGGAGGCCTATGCCCTGGAGTGGGTAGACAAAAGGCTGAAATGATGATGATGATCGTACGAATTTTTTTTTTACTACTCACTTAGTAAAACTAAGTTGGCAAATTTTCATTTGGATTATGTCTAAGTGAACAAAGTTACTTTATGAAAATAAAGTTTCTTCTCGATATACAAAGTTTAATTACTTGTCTATAAATAGACTGCCCGATTTAACCGTCTTCATCGAAATAACTTGTAAACAAACTGGGATCAAATGAATGACGTAAATACACGTCATACGGGGGAAACCGTAGAGTGACAAGGACGGATATAGCGTTAGACAGGGACGGAGAAAGACAGGGAAAGTGCTGAAACTGAAACAGAGCCGTCACGGAGTCATTGTTGGTGTTAATGAATCAGTCGGGATAATAACTCCAGGCGTTTAAAAACATAGAATGTGCCCGCTGCTTCGATGACTTAGATAATATTTGACTGAAAGCGATTCAACATAGAATAGAATTCGCCAAATGATTTTTTTTCTCGGGTATACCTTCACCTACTTTAAGGGCCATTCAGTTCAGTATACAGGGGTTCAAAAGCGGACTTTACGGACACTGTATCAATTTCTGCGCATCATATTAACATTAACTCCAGCCTAATACCAAGTTTATTAAAAAACATTTCCCCTATTGCGCTGTCGCCTCCTACTTAATATGCAAAACGTTACTGACCATTGCATATTTTATAATGCCTAGATTTATGAATTCTAAGAACATTTAGACACAAACACGTGTTTGTTTCGATGATATTCTCACAGAGAACAGTAAGTTGGTTTATGCCTGTAGTGTACTGACTATTTTGCTAGATTTCATCAATTTTCGAATCATAAATTGTATTGAGGCATATCCCCCATTTTTGCCTCCGTCTTAGATGCATGATTTTATGTACGAACACCTTCCTACATTTGTCTTTGCCTTTCGAAGGTTACATTCTCTCTAAATACATAACACGATGTAACAGTATATTCAGGGACGTAAAATGTCAATAAAGTAGGTAAATAAAGGAATAATAATACCGCATTACCAAACTGGAACATTCAAATATAGATTAAGCACGTGGTCCGCAGCCAAGTTGTGAATATTGTATAATACAGCTGACACAGACCTAATTTGTAGTAGATACCACAAATCGTACTACTACTTACTTTTCTGATTCAGCTGCGGATCGAAGAGGATTTAGGCCTCAGATACCACGTTGCACCTATTCTCCCTGAATAAAAAGATTTTTTGATTATAACGGAGATTCGAATATGGCGACAAAACGTCTGCTTCTGTCGTCATTGCTGCGCCAATGTCATCGTAATATTCGTTCAGTAAAAGAATGTTAATTGAGCTGTAAAATTATTGGAAATTCAGCTAACAAATAAATGAAGATATTCTTTTTCACAGCAGTTTTACATGCTTGCTTCCAAACAGTTTAAAAATGTTGCGTCATAGTGGCGTGATCTTCTCTAATATAGATCTGTGGCAGCAGCGATGTCACCTCTGATCTTTAGCGATTCTGGTAGTATCTCCCAATTTATATTATGTAGGTATTTCGTCGCTTTGTAAGGCGTCTTGCATTTAGATTACATTATGTATAGGTCTGGTACCAAACGTGAACAGATTTTCACCCCATCCGCGGTAATAGATGAAAAGACTGTTGTCATAATTAACTTTCTACCGAGCCAAACTGTGCATCAATAATAATGATTTTTCCGTGGAATACTACTGTGGGGAGGGGAATACCTATGATGTTTATGTTTATTAGATAAGAAGTTTTTTTTACACACAAAAATACGAATCTATTCCCTTTTATTATTAGCATTTTAAGACCATAAAATCAACAGTAGTGAAACCTTTACAAATCTAGATTTCTCTCACAAAGGAAAGGAAGCACGCATAGCGTTACGATCGTTACAAAGTAGCGATTATCTCACTCAGCAGATTGCAACGTAAGAGTACAATCAGCTGCAAAAATTAACGTCTGTATTATTTGGTCAGCTGCAAAAATTGTTTGGTTAGGTTAGGTTAGTTACTTTTGAGTGAGGTTTGTTTAAATTATTCTTCCATGCTGGATTGGGAGTGATAGAAAAACATAGAATGTGCCAGCTGCATCTCCTCCCGGGCATGCTGTAAAAACCAGCTAAGGGATTCGAGGGTTTCGGTATTGTAATTGAGGCGATGGGATGACAACCTGTCACTATAGCAATATACATTACATACATAGTCAACTGTATTGACTTTTCTATAAAAAAAAAATGTGTTGAGTGTGAATTGAACCCACGTATGTATAAGGCACGTCAATATATACCCACGACAATTATAGTCGCAGTGCATCTAAGTACGGCTTCCCTGCCATATGGTACTTTCCGTTTACCAAATATAGCTTGATTCGATTTATTATACTACTAGCTTTCTGCCAGCGGTGTCACCCGCTGCTTAATAAGTTTTCCCTTGGGAATGATGTATTTTGCCACAGTAAAAAGTAGCCTATGTTACTCAGGGTAAACGTAGCTTTCTAACGGTGGAAGAATTTTTGAGTTAATTCGTTACAAACATACACACGCACACAAAAATATAAATCTTTCCTCTTTATAATATTAGTATAGAAAAGCTGGACTAAACTAACTTAATAACGTAAAATCGTTCGATCATTTTTCAATTTTATAAATTCGTTGCATGCTAGCAGTATTTAGATAATAGCAAAGTTTGCGTAGCTTGAGCAATAGTTGGTTTTTAATATCGTAAATGATAGTGCCAGACTGATTCTATTCTGTAAAATTAATGACATTCTAGATTTGATGCAAATATCTAAAAATAACACGGACGATAGTAAATTTTATAGAATAGGAGCAATAGTCTTTTAGGTAGGTACTTTTGCTACCAACTGTACTACGATCCAAGCACTTAATTTTAAACAATCCTGTACAATACAGTACACAAGAGCATAACAAGTGAACCGTTTTCGGAACGACGTCGACCTCCCACATAAACATTGAGCCGGGTGCGATGACCTCTCGTTTTTGCATACATAAATATCTCTGTAAATAGTAGTAATCTAATCTGAAAATATGCAAACCTTGATATTGAAAGATATGGTTTATGCTGATTCTGATAGACGCACAAAGGTCAGACAAGTGTGAATGATATCGGGACAAAGAAGTACAATGACGCGTTATACGTCTAGCTAATATCAATATTTTAGTTTTTTTAAGATGTTGTTTATACTGTGTTTTTATCGCTCTTTTCTTTATCATGTATTCCTTGTTTTTTGCCGTATTTGGAAAATAAGATAAAAATAACACACATTTTCCCGGAAGTCTCTGTAAAGAACTTTCATCTCGAAAAACATTTGCGTCAATAAAATCAGATGGAACACTGAAATAAAGGTTATATTGGGTTCTTATAAATATTAAATGAAATTATCAGCGCTGTTCTTTATGTATTGAAGGTGTATTAGAAACTCCTAAATCGATACTATATCTGAAATATTTATTTGTTGATGTATTGAGCTACATTTCTGTCCTCTAAATTTGTAAAAAGCACTGCTCAAATTTCGTCTGTAGAAACTGCCGATTATTTGTTCAAAGAACACAACTATTTTTTTTCATAAGAATCATATTTATTTGTATTTATATAAGTACGTGCATGTAGAATATAAATCCGAATAAAGAATATCTCATCGCCAGCTTCTTCCGCAGCTCAAAAGACCCTGCAGATCTTCAACATCGAAATGAAGTCCAAAATGAAAGCTCATACCATGACGGAAGATGTGGTCTTTTGGAAGTGGATCTCGCTAAACCTGTTCATTGGGTGTATGTGATCAAAATTAGTTTCTTGCTATTTCACTTCTGTAGGTCTGCTGTAAGAAATTTCTTTTTAGAGATAAGCAGTGCCTGTTGTGTCTTTGTTTCCTATGTGTTTGTCTTTTGTATATTTCTGTGTAAAATAAATGGTTAAATAAATAAACAAAATGATATACATGATTTGTTAACAGTAGGACGCTACTAACACCGCGTTAGTGGTTTAAATAGTGATTTTAAATGCCCGCTCTCTCGCAAAGTATATCTCGCAATCTATCACAAATGATAACTTTTACGTGAGATAACGTTAATAGTATAACATTATAATTATTACGTTTCCGGGCTTGTTCAAAACTGCTTTATCTGTACCTCATTTTGTGTCTTTTGTGGGAAATGAACCCACTTCTAATCAAGAAGTTATGGCCCTGACCACTAGAGCACAGGTCGGTCAAACGGTCATAGTCATATATGAATTCAATAAATCTAGTAATAGTTAAATTCTAATAGTTAAATCTAGTAATAGTTCAATAAATCTAGTAGTAGTTAAAACACCAATTTTCAATGTCACATTTACCAATGTTACATGTTACGGATCGAGAGTTTATTTACTGATGACGTCATGTAAGCTTGTAACGAGATATGATAAAAATGACATGACTCACTTATCGCTACAGTATATACTGGGTGTAAGGGACAGCGTCCCGCAAACTGATAGGGGTTGCTCAGTCAACGAAACTGAACAACTATCAACAGGATTTATTTTCAGGAAAATAAAAAAAATATGTTTTTCCATACAAATTGTCGGATTGGGGCGGTCACTTTGTATGTTTTTCATATTATTTTTTTTCATTTCCTGAAAAAATTCCCGGTGGTAGTTGTTCAGTTTGGTTTACTGAGCAACCCCTATCAGTTAGCGGGACGCTGTCCCTTACACCCCGTGTAGCTGTAGTCACTTATAGTTGTGTTTAGAGATTACATCTACCCTTTTCACTTGTCATTTTCGATGGCGCATAACAGACATTGCTATCGATTCGTTAAGGGCACGACTTAACTAAATCTTAACTAAAATCATTGCCGTCCCTTTCTGTTCTCTCATGATAGAAAATGACAGGTATATTAGTTGAGTCATGCTCATGATTTTTACAACTACGAATTGCTATTTTCATTAAATTACGTTTTATACTCTTTCATCTAAATCATCATAAGTAAGCGAGATAGGTATCTTACTTTCATCTTTAAAAAAAACCGCGATGAATTTATAACCTCCTCCTTTTTTTGGAAGTCGGTAACAAATGCTAAAAGTTTTATTTTTCAGTTAAGGCTTAAATTCTTCTTCTTCTGTCGCGTTGGTTTAGAGTCGATCGACCCGATGAACCCTGGTGTCAGAGTTTTTAAACCGCCTAATAGCACAGCTAATAGGCCTCTGACATGGTGTCTGTAACGACCACTATCAAGGACAGCAACCGGGACCGACGGCGTAACGTGCCCTCCGAACCGAAGCACGGAATCCTTTTTCTTTTCGGACAATCAGATGATTCAGCCTGCAATATCCTAACCAAACTGGGGAAAATCTCAAAAAGTGATAAATTAACAAATATCAACTTTGCGTTCCCCCCCTGGGAATCGAACCCAATCGGATCGAGAGCCTATGGCTCAGACCACTAGACCACGGAGGCGGTTTAAATGTAACCTAGACACAGAATGGAGTCAATTTTCCGAAAGCCTCAAAACAATGGGCTTTTCAACTTTCATTCAGTTCAAAAATATATTTTTTTCTTCTTTCTTGTCTTTCCTCTACTCCTAAACCAGGTCTCCTTCTACATTTTTACGATCTATTTGAAATGCATAGCTGGTGACGTCACGTATAACGCTCTCCTGCCGGCGGCGTCGGCGTACAACATATTATAGTTTCGATCAAACGCACTTATTTTCCCAGATATAAAATAGTATGTTAGTTTTTTTTTTATCTCTGGTAATTATGAGATAAGTAAACACAAAAATAAAAATCATTATTTTTTTTTAATAGAAAAATCAAACGCGTCTCGTTATCCGGATGAAAAAAGTATGTTTAATACGATTAACATAGCGTTCTAATATAAAAAAAAAAATATACATATTTGAGATTTTTCATTCTCTACAATTCAGTACCTATAAATACCAGCGTTCTCCGTAGTATGACTCATACAGCGGCGACCTGCGAGCTGCGCACGATTCAACGCACACTCGCAGTGTTCTTGGCAATGAGAGAAACTAAACAAAAATAACGGAAGTGAACGATTAAACGGAATTCATTTGGCTATGTCACCGACCCCTTACCGTTTTCGGATGTAGGTAGATAATAATATGGCCTTTGTATGGTTTCATTGTTAGAGATAGTGTTTTGGAATCAGTCAGACGTCAGTATCATTATTTTAGCTGGTTGTTTGAAATAATAAACTACTTTTCTGAATTTTTGTAGCGACGTCTTAAAATTCTAACGACTACACTCATATTTGAAAAAAGTACGACATCAAAAATTTCGCTGGTATTTTGTCGTAGCTCAACGTGAGATTTTGATTGCGAAAAGCCGAAGACTACTCAAATATTATGGTGCACTCTGAATTTCTGCCCTACGATAAAGTAAAGACAGCCGGTAAGACCTGGACAAGGCTAGCCCAAGATAGGCAGTCGTGGCACGAAAAAGAGGAGGCCTATGCCCTGCAGTGGGTAGACAAAAGGCTAAAATGATGATGATGATCGTACGAATTTTTTTTTACTACTCACTTAGTAAAACTAAGTTGGCAAATTTTCATTTGGATTATGTCTAAGTGAACAAAGTTACTTTATGAAAATAAAGTTTATTCTCGATATTATTATACAAAGTTTAATTACTTGTCTATAAATAGACTGCCCGATTTAACCGTCTTCATCGAAATAACTTGTAAACAAACTGGGATCAAATGAATGACGTAAATACACGTCATACGGGGGAAACCGTAGAGTGACAAGGACGGATATAGCGTTAGACAGGGACGGAGAAAGACAGGGAAAGTGCTGATGAAACTGAAACAGAGCCGTCACGGAGTCATTGTTGGTGTTAATGAATCAGTCGAGATAATTACTCCGGGCGTTTAAAAACATAGAATGTGCCCGCTGCTTCGATGAGTTAGATAATATTTGACTGGAAGCGATTCAACATAGAATAGAATTCGCCAAATGATTTTTTTTCTCGGGCATACCTTCACCTACTTTAAGGGCCATTCAGTATACAGGGGTCCAAAAGCGGACTTTACGGACACTGTATCAATTTCTGCGCAGCATATTAACATTAACTCCAGCCTAATACCAAGTTTATTAAAAAACATTTCCCCTCTTGCGCTGTCGCCTACTTAATATGCAAAACGTTACTGTCCATTGCATATTTTATAATGCCTCTTTTAAATATTTTCCATACTTCCCACGCTAGGCAAGCGGATTAGAGAGCGCAGTATTTTTTTTTATTCACAAGGAACGCTACTGCCCATACTGGATTAATCCCGTAGTCGCCTTTTAAAACATCCGCAGGAAGTTTGAGACCAGAATATCAAAGACAAAATACAAAACTTACCAACAAGTAGCAACCACTGCTGCTTCGGGTCAGTCCTGTAGTTGATAATCTGGCAGTCAGCCAGCGATGAATGTCTATCGAACATCTTCACCGGCGTTGAATCTCCCTCCATCGACCAATGGTACACGGACATCTTTGTCACCAGGGCTAAGGTGTTTAGCGAGATCCACTTCCAAAAGACCACATCTTCCGTCATGGTATGAGCTTTCATTTTGGACTTCATTTCG